>CM022402.1:21900158-22056893 GCA_011833715.1 Carcinoscorpius rotundicauda | reverse complement strand
TTTAGGTTTCAGTTTCGGTTTTACCCAAACTTTTTCTCTTTAGGTTTGAATTTCGATTAGAATAAAACAAACACAACGTTTCAAACCGAAACAAAAACCTCAAAAAATTATATTTATACTTTTCTGCTTTCCATTAACTTCATTATTTTTCTTTTAGGTTTTAGTTTCGGTATTGATGAAAAATCAAAAATCGAGAAATTAGACAATAAAACCCTTTAAAAATCCATTTTATGGTTTTAGTTTCGGTTTCCCCCATATTTTTGTCTTTAGGCTTCACTTTCGATTTACAAAAAACAAAAATAACGGTTCAAACCGGAACTGAAACCTAAAAAAATTTTATTTTTACTTTTTTGGTTTCCAATTACTTCTTTATTTGTTTTTTTTTTCTTTCCAGTAACGGTTTTACAGAAAAATGAAAAATCGAGAAATTAGAACGTAAAACCCTTTAAAACTTTATTGTTTTGGTTTCAGTTTCGGTTTCACCCACACTTTTTTTAGGTTTCAGTTTCGATCATAAAAAATAATAAAGGTTCAAACCGAAACTAAAACCTAAAAATATTGATATTTGCACTTTTTGCTTTCCTTTAGCTTCATTATTGTTTTTTCTAGGTTTCAGTTTCGGTTTTAAAAAAAAATCAAAAATCGAGAAATTAGAACGTAAAGCGCATTAAAAGTTCATTTTTTTGGTTTCAGTTTCGGTTTTACCCACCCTTTTTCTCCTTAGGTTTTTATAAAAAAACAAAACAACGATTCAAACCGAAACTAAAACCTAAAAAAATCAATATATACACTTTTTTGCTTTCCAATTACTTCATTATTTGTTTCTCTTTTTGGTTTCTGTTTCGGTTTTAAAGAAAAATCAAAAATCGAGAAATTAAATAGTAAAACCATTTAAAAGACCATTTTTTTGGTTTGATTTTCGGACTCACCCACACTTTCTCTCCTTAGGTTACAGTTTTAATTTTACAAAAAAAAATTACGATTCAAAACAAAACTAAAACTTAATGAAGTTATTGGAAAGATAAAAAGTGTAAATAATAATTTTTTTATTGTTTTTTTTTAGGTTTCAGTTTCGGTTTTACCCACACTTTTTCTCTTTAGGTTTGAATTTCGATTAAAATAAAACAAACACAACGTTTCAAACCGAAACAAAAACCTAATGAAATTAATACTTACACTTTTTTGCTTTTCATTAACTTCATTATTTCTTTTTTAGGTTTCAGTTTCGGTTTTAATGAAAAATCAAAAATCGAGAAATTAGACATTAAAACCCTTTAAAAATCCATTTTTTGGTTTTAGTTTAGGTTTACAAAAAACAAAAATAACGGTTCAAACCGGAACTGAAACCTAACAAAATTATATTTTTACTTTTTTGGTTTCCAATTACTTCATTATTTGTTTATCTTTTTGTTTTCAGTTTCGGTTTTACAGAAAAATAAAAAATCGAGAAATTAGAACGTAAAACCCTTTAAAAGATGATTGTTTTGGTTTCAGTTTCGGTGTTACCCACACTTTTTCTATTTGGGTTTCAGTTTCGATTATTAAAAAAAAAATAAAGGTTCAAACCGAAACTAAAACCTAAAAAAATTGATATTTACACTTTATGCTTTCCAATAACTTGATTATTAATTTTTCTTTTAGTTTGACTTTCCTTTCTAAAAAAAAATGAAACATAGAAAAAATAGAACGTTAAACCTTTAAAACTTTATTGTTTTGGTTTCAGTTCTGGTTTCACCCACACTTTTTTAAGTGTTCGTTTCGATTATAAAAAAAAGTTCAAACCGAAACTAAAACCTAAAAAAATTAATATTTACCCTTTTTGCTTTCCACTTACTTGATTATTGGTTTCATTTTCTATGTTTCAGTTTCGGTTTTAAAGAAAAATCAAAAATCGAGAAAATAGAACGTAAAACCATCTAAAAGTTCTTTTTTTTCAATTTGAGTTTCGGTTTTACCCACACTTTTTTCTTTAGGTTTCAGTTTCGATTATAAAAAACAAAAACAACGGTTCAAACCGAAACTAAAACCTAAAGAAATTAATACTTACACTTTTTTTCCTTTCCAATTACTTCATTATTTGTTTATTTTTTAGGTTTCAGTTTCCGTTTTAAAGGAAAATACTAAAATGGAGAAATTAAATAGTAAAACCATTTAAAAGTCCAATTTTTTGGCTTGATTTTCGGACTCACCCACTTTTTTTCTCCTTAGGTTACAGATTTGATTTTACAAAAAAAAAATTACGATTCAAACCAAAACTAAAACTTAAAAAATTAATATTTACACTTTTTTGCTTTCCATTAACTTCATTATTGTTTTTTTTAGGTTTCAGTTTCGGTTTTACCCAAACTTTTTCTCTTTAGGTTTGAATTTCGATTAGAATAAAACAAACACAACGTTTCAAACCGAAACAAAAACCTCAAAAAATTATATTTATACTTTTCTGCTTTCCATTAACTTCATTATTTTTCTTTTAGGTTTTAGTTTCGGTATTGATGAAAAATCAAAAATCGAGAAATTAGACAATAAAACCCTTTAAAAATCCATTTTATGGTTTTAGTTTCGGTTTCCCCCATATTTTTGTCTTTAGGCTTCACTTTCGATTTACAAAAAACAAAAATAACGGTTCAAACCGGAACTGAAACCTAAAAAAATTTTATTTTTACTTTTTTGGTTTCCAATTACTTCTTTATTTGTTTTTTTTTTCTTTCCAGTAACGGTTTTACAGAAAAATGAAAAATCGAGAAATTAGAACGTAAAACCCTTTAAAACTTTATTGTTTTGGTTTCAGTTTCGGTTTCACCCACACTTTTTTTAGGTTTCAGTTTCGATCATAAAAAATAATAAAGGTTCAAACCGAAACTAAAACCTAAAAATATTGATATTTGCACTTTTTGCTTTCCTTTAGCTTCATTATTGTTTTTTCTAGGTTTCAGTTTCGGTTTTAAAAAAAAATCAAAAATCGAGAAATTAGAACGTAAAGCGCATTAAAAGTTCATTTTTTTGGTTTCAGTTTCGGTTTTACCCACCCTTTTTCTCCTTAGGTTTTTATAAAAAAAACAAAACAACGATTCAAACCGAAACTAAAACCTAAAAAAATCAATATATACACTTTTTTGCTTTCCAATTACTTCATTATTTGTTTCTCTTTTTGGTTTCAGTTTCGGTTTTAAAGAAAAATCAAAAATCGAGAAATTAAATAGTAAAACCATTTAAAAGACCATTTTTTTGGTTTGATTTTCGGACTCACCCACACTTTCTCTCCTTAGGTTACAGTTTTAATTTTACAAAAAAAAATTACGATTCAAAACAAAACTAAAACTTAATGAAGTTATTGGAAAGATAAAAAGTGTAAATAATAATTTTTTTATTGTTTTTTTTTAGGTTTCAGTTTCGGTTTTACCCACACTTTTTCTCTTTAGGTTTGAATTTCGATTAAAATAAAACAAACACAACGTTTCAAACCGAAACAAAAACCTAATGAAATTAATACTTACACTTTTTTGCTTTTCATTAACTTCATTATTTCTTTTTTAGGTTTCAGTTTCGGTTTTAATGAAAAATCAAAAATCGAGAAATTAGACATTAAAACCCTTTAAAAATCCATTTTTTGGTTTTAGTTTAGGTTTACAAAAAACAAAAATAACGGTTCAAACCGGAACTGAAACCTAAAAAAATTTTATTTTTACTTTTTTGGTTTCCAATTACTTCTTTATTTGTTTTTCTTTTTGTTTCCAGTAACGGTTTTACAGAAAAATGAAAAATCGAGAAATTAGAACGTAAAACCCTTTAAAACTTTATTGTTTTGGTTTCAGTTTCGGTTTCACCCACACTTTTTCTATTTGGGTTTCAGTTTCGATTATTAAAAAAAAAATAAAGGTTCAAACCGAAACTAAAACCTAAAAAAATTGATATTTACACTTTATGCTTTCCAATAACTTGATTATTAATTTTTCTTTTAGTTTGACTTTCCTTTTCAAAGAAAAATGAAACATAGAAAAAATAGAACGTAAAACCTTTTAAACCTTTATTGTTTTGGTTTCAGTTCCGGTTTCACCCACACTTTTTTTAGGTTTTCGTTTCGATTATAAAAAAAAGTTCAAACCGAAACTAAAACCTAAAAAAATTAATATTTACCCTTTTTGCTTTCCACTTACTTGATTATTGGTTTCATTTTCTATGTTTCAGTTTCGGTTTTAAAGAAAAATCAAAAATCGAGAAAATAGAACGTAAAACCATCTAAAAGTTCTTTTTTTTCAATTTGAGTTTCGGTTTTACCCACACTTTTTTCTTTAGGTTTCAGTTTCGATTATAAAAAACAAAAACAACGGTTCAAACCGAAACTAAAACCTAAAGAAATTAATACTTACACTTTTTTTCCTTTCCAATTACTTCATTATTTGTTTATTTTTTAGGTTTCAGTTTCCGTTTTAAAGGAAAATACTAAAATGGAGAAATTAAATAGTAAAACCATTTAAAAGTCCAATTTTTTGGCTTGATTTTCGGACTCACCCACTTTTTTTCTCCTTAGGTTACAGATTTGATTTTACAAAAAAAAAATTACGATTCAAACCAAAACTAAAACTTAAAAAATTAATATTTACACTTTTTTGCTTTCCATTAACTTCATTATTGTTTTTTTTAGGTTTCAGTTTCGGTTTTACCCAAACTTTTTCTCTTTAGGTTTGAATTTCGATTAGAATAAAACAAACACAACGTTTCAAACCGAAACAAAAACCTCAAAAAATTATATTTATACTTTTCTGCTTTCCATTAACTTCATTATTTTTCTTTTAGGTTTTAGTTTCGGTATTGATGAAAAATCAAAAATCGAGAAATTAGACAATAAAACCCTTTAAAAATCCATTTTATGGTTTTAGTTTCGGTTTCCCCCATATTTTTGTCTTTAGGCTTCACTTTCGATTTACAAAAAACAAAAATAACGGTTCAAACCGGAACTGAAACCTAAAAAAATTTTATTTTTACTTTTTTGGTTTCCAATTACTTCTTTATTTGTTTTTTTTTTCTTTCCAGTAACGGTTTTACAGAAAAATGAAAAATCGAGAAATTAGAACGTAAAACCCTTTAAAACTTTATTGTTTTGGTTTCAGTTTCGGTTTCACCCACACTTTTTTTAGGTTTCAGTTTCGATCATAAAAAATAATAAAGGTTCAAACCGAAACTAAAACCTAAAAATATTGATATTTGCACTTTTTGCTTTCCTTTAGCTTCATTATTGTTTTTTCTAGGTTTCAGTTTCGGTTTTAAAAAAAAATCAAAAATCGAGAAATTAGAACGTAAAGCGCATTAAAAGTTCATTTTTTTGGTTTCAGTTTCGGTTTTACCCACCCTTTTTCTCCTTAGGTTTTTATAAAAAAAACAAAACAACGATTCAAACCGAAACTAAAACCTAAAAAAATCAATATATACACTTTTTTGCTTTCCAATTACTTCATTATTTGTTTCTCTTTTTGGTTTCTGTTTCGGTTTTAAAGAAAAATCAAAAATCGAGAAATTAAATAGTAAAACCATTTAAAAGACCATTTTTTTGGTTTGATTTTCGGACTCACCCACACTTTCTCTCCTTAGGTTACAGTTTTAATTTTACAAAAAAAAATTACGATTCAAAACAAAACTAAAACTTAATGAAGTTATTGGAAAGATAAAAAGTGTAAATAATAATTTTTTTATTGTTTTTTTTTAGGTTTCAGTTTCGGTTTTACCCACACTTTTTCTCTTTAGGTTTGAATTTCGATTAAAATAAAACAAACACAACGTTTCAAACCGAAACAAAAACCTAATGAAATTAATACTTACACTTTTTTGCTTTTCATTAACTTCATTATTTCTTTTTTAGGTTTCAGTTTCGGTTTTAATGAAAAATCAAAAATCGAGAAATTAGACATTAAAACCCTTTAAAAATCCAAAAAAAAGTGTGGGTAAGACCAAAACTCATTTTAAAAAAAAGAACTTTTAAAGGTTTTACTTCTAATTCTTGATTTTTGATTTTTCTTTAAACCGAACTGAAACTTAGAAAATGAAACCAATAATCAAGTAATGGAAAGCACAAAAAAGTGTAAATATTAATTTCTAAGGTTTTAGAGTCGGTTTGAATCGTTGTTTTTGTTTGTTTTATCGAAACTGAAACCTAAAAAAAAGTGTGGGTAAAACCGATACTACTCAAATTTAAAAAAAACTTTTAAATGGTTTTACGTTCTAATATCTTGATTTTGATTTTTCTTTAAATCGAAACTGAAACCTAAAAAAAACAATAATGAAGTTATGGAAAGCAAAAAATGTAAATATTAATTTTTTAAGTTTTAGTTTTGGTTGAACGTAATTTTTTTTTTTAAAATCGAAACTGAAACCTAAGAGAAAAAAAGTGGGGTAGTACCGAAAATCAAATAAAAAAATTGGAACTTTTAAATGGTTTTACTAGTCTAATTTTCATTTTATATTTTTCTTAAAACGGAAACTGAAACCTAAAAATAACAAATAATGAAGTAATTGGAAAGAAAAAGTGTAATATTAATTCTTTAGTTCTTAGTTTTTCGGTTTGAACCGTTGTTTTTTGTTTTTTATAATCGAAACTGAAACCTAAAGAAAAAGTGTGGGTAAAACCGAAACTCAAATTGAAAAAAAAGAACTTTTAAATGGTTTTACGTTCTATTTCTCTGATTTTTGATTTTTCTTTAAAATCGAAACTGAAACATAGAAAATGAAACCAATAATCAAGTAAGTGGAAAGCAAAAAGGGTAAATATTAATTTTTTAGGTTTTAGTTTCGGTTTGAACTATTTTTTATAATCGAAACGAAAACTAAAAAAGTGTGGGTGAAACCGAACTGAAACCAAAAAATGAAATTTTAATGCGCTTTACGTTCTAATTTCTCGATTTTTGATTTTCTTTAAAACCAAACTGAAACCTAAAAAAAACAATAATGAAGCTAATGCAAAGCAAAAAGTGTAAATATCAATTTTTTTAGGTTTTAGTTTCGGATTGAACCTTTATTTTTTTTATGATCGAAACTGAAACCTAAAAAAAGTGTGGGTGATACCGAAACTGAAACCAAAACAAGAAAGTTTTAAAGGGTTTTGCGTTCTAATTTCTCGATTTTTCATTTTTCTGTAAAACCGAAACTGAAACAAAAAGAAAAACAATAATGAAGTAATTGGAAACCAAAAAAGTAAAAATAAATTTTTTAGGTTTCAATTCCGGTTTGAACCGTTATTTTTGTTTTTTGTAATCGAAACTGAAACCTAAAGACAAAAATATGGGGGAACCGAAACTAAAACCAAAAAATGGATTTTTAAAGGGTTTTATTGTCTAATTTCTCGATTTTTGATTTTTCTTTAAAACCGAAACTGAAACTAAAAGAAACAAATAATGAAGTAATGAAAGAAAAAAGTGTAAGTATTAATTTCTTAGTTTTAGTTTCGGTTTGAACGTTGTTTTTATTTTTTAATCGAAACAAATCAAAGAAAAAAGTGTGGGTAAAACCGAAACTAAATGAAAAAAAAAACTCAAATGGTAATTGATTATTCAAAACACTGAATAAAAATAATTTAATTTCAAAATTATTAATTTTTTTAGGTTTAGTTTCGTTTGAACTTTTTTTAATAATCGAAACGAAAACCTAAAAAAGTGTGGGTGAAACCGAAACTGAAACGTAAAAAAAAACAAAATGAAGTTATGAAAGCAAAAAAGTGTAAATATTAATTTTTTTTAAGTTTTAGTTTTGGTTTGAACCGTTATTTTGTTTTTTATATATCCAAACTAAAACCTAAAGACAAAAGTGTGGTGAAACCGAAATGAAACCAAAAAATGGACTTTTAAATGATTTTACTATTTAATTTGTCGATTTTTGATTTTTCTTTAAAACCTAAAAAAAAACAATCAATGAAGTAATTGGAAAGCAAACAAGTGTAAATATCAATTTTTTAGGCTTTAGTTTCGGTTTGAACCTTTATTTTTTTATGATCGAAACTGAAACCTAAAAAAAGTGTGGGTGAAACCGAAACTGAAACCAAAACAATATAGTTTTAAAGGGTTTTACGTTCTAATTTCTCGATTTTGATTTTTCATTAAAACCGAAACTGAAACCTAAAAAAAAAGAATTAATGAAAATCAAAAAAGTGTAAGTATTAATTTCTTTAGGTTTTTTGTTCGGTTTGAAACGTTGTGTTTGTTTTATTCTAATCGAAATTCAAACCTAAAGAGAAAAGTGTGGGTAGAACCGAAACTGAAACCTAAAAAAAACAATAATGAAGTTAATGGAAAGCAAAAAAGTATAAATATAAATTTTTTAGGTTTCAGTTCCGGTTTGAACCGTTATTTTTGTTTTTTTAAATCGAAACTGAAACCTAAAGACAAAAGTGTGTGTGAAACGGAAAATCAAAAAAAAAATGGACTTTTAAATAATTTTACTATTTAATTTCTCGATTTTGATTTTTTTAAAACGAAACTGAAACCTAAAAGAAAAACAAATAATGAAGTAATTGGAAAGCAAAAAAGTGTAAGTATTAATTTCTGTAGGTTTTAGTTTCGGTTTGAACCGTTGTTTTTGTTTTTTATAATCGAAACTGAAACCTAAAAAAAAAGTGTGGGTAAGACCAAAACTCAAATTTAAAAAAAAAGAACTTTTAAATCGTTTTACGTTCTAATTTTTTTATTTTTGATTTTTCTTTAAAACCGAAACTGAAACTTAGAAAATGAAACCAATAATCAAGTAAGTGGAAAGCAAAAAAGTGTAAATATTAATTTCTTTAGGTTTTAGAGTCGGCTTGAACCGTTGTTTGTTTGTTTTATAATCGAAACTGAAACCTAAAGAAAAAAGTGTGGGTAAAACCGATACTCAAATTTAAAAAAAAAGAACTTTTAAATGGTTTTACGTTCTAATATCTTGATTTTTGATTTTTCTTTAAAATCGAAACTGAAACCTAAAAGAAAAACAAATAATGAAGTAATTGGAAAGCAAAAAAGTTTAAGTATTAATTTCTTTAGGTTTTAGTTTGGGTTTGAACCGTTGTTTTTGTTTTTTATAATCGAAACTGAAACCTAAAAAAAAAGTGTGGGTAAGATAAAAACTCAAATTTTAAAAAAAAGAACTTTTAAATGGTTTTACGTTCTAATTTCTTGATTTTTGATTTTTCTTTAAAATCGAAACTGAAACATAGAAAATGAAACCAATAATCAAGTAAGTGGAAAGCAAAAAGGGTAAATATTAATTTTTTAAGGTTTTAGTTTCGGTTTGAACTATTTTTTATAATCGAAACGAAAACCTAAAAAAGTGTGGGTGAAACCGAAACTGAAACCAAAAAATGAAATTTTAATGCGCTTTACGTTCTAATTTCTCGATTTTTGATTTTTCTTTAAAACCGAAACTGAAACCTAAAAAAAACAATAATGAAGCTAATGCAAAGCAAAAAGTGTAAATATCAATTTTTTTAGGTTTTAGTTTCGGATTGAACCTTTATTTTTTTTATGATCGAAACTGAAACCTAAAAAAGTGTGGGTGATACCGAAACTGAAACCAAAACAAGAAAGTTTTAAAGGGTTTTGCGTTCTAATTTCTCGATCTTTTCATTTTTCTGTAAAACCGAAACTGAAAAAAAAGAAAAACAAATAATGAAGTAATTGGAAACCAAAAAGTAAAAATAAATTTTTTAGGTTTCAATTCCGGTTTGAACCGTTATTTTTGTTTTTTGTAAATCGAAACTGAAACCTAAAGACAAAAATATGGGGGAAACCGAAACTAAAACCAAAAAATGGATTTTTAAAGGGTTTTATTGTCTAATTTCTCGATTTTTGATTTTTCTTTAAAACCGAAACTGAAACATAGAAAATGAAACCAATGTTCAAGTAAGTGGTATGCAAAAAGAATAAATATTAATTTTTTTAGGTTTTAGTTTCGGTTTGAACTTTTTTTATAATCGAAACGAAAACCTAAAAAAAGTGTGGGTGAAACCGAAACTGAAACGTAAAAAAAACAATAATGAAGTTAATTGAAAGCAAAAAAGTGTAAATATTAATTTTTTTTAAGTTTTAGTTTTGGTTTGAACCGTTATTTTTGTTTTTTATATATCCAAGCTAAAACCTAAAGACAAAAGTATGGGTGAAACAGAAAATGAAACCAAAAAAATGGACTTTTAAATGATTTTACTATTTAATTTGTCGATTTTTGATTTTTCTTTAAAACCTAAAAAAAAACAATCAATGAAGTAATTGGAAAGCAAACAAGTGTAAATATCAATTTTTTAGGCTTTAGTTTCGGTTTGAACCTTTATTTTTTTATGATCGAAACTGAAACCTAAAAAAAGTGTGGGTGAAACCGAAACTGAAACCAAAACAATATAGTTTTAAAGGGTTTTACGTTCCAATTTCTCGATTTTTGATTTTTCATTAAAACCGAAACTGAAACCTAAAAAAAAAGAATTAATGAAAATCAAAAAAGTGTAAGTATTAATTTCTTTAGGTTTTTGTTTCGGTTTGAAACGTTGTGTTTGTTTTATTCTAATCGAAATTCAAACCTAAAGAGAAAAAGTGTGGGTGGAACCGAAACTGAAATTTAAAAAAAAACAATAATGAAGTTAATGGAAAGCAAAAAAGTATAAATATAAATTTTTTAGGTTTCAGTTCCGGTTTGAACCGTTATTTTTGTTTTTTTTAAATCGAAACTGAAACCTAAAGACAAAAGTGTGTGTGAAACGGAAAATCAAACCAAAAAAATGGACTTTTAAATAATTTTACTATTTAATTTCTCGATTTTTGATTTTTTTTTAAAACGAAACTGAAACCTAAAAGAAAAACAAATAATGAAGTAATTGGAAAGCAAAAAAGTGTAAGTATTAATTTCTGTAGGTTTTAGTTTCGGTTTGAACCGTTGTTTTTGTTTTTTATAATCGAAACTGAAACCTAAAAAAAAAGTGTGGGTAAGACCAAAACTCAAATTTAAAAAAAAAGAACTTTTAAATGGTTTTACGTTCTAATTTTTTGATTTTTGATTTTTCTTTAAAACCGAAACTGAAACTTAGAAAATGAAACCAATAATCAAGTAAGTGGAAAGCAAAAAAGTGTAAATATTAATTTCTAAGGTTTTAGAGTCGGTTTGAATCGTTGTTTGTTTGTTTTATAATCGAAACTGAAACCTAAAGAAAAAAGTGTGGGTAAAACCGATACTCAAATTTAAAAAAAAAGAACTTTTAAATGGTTTTACGTTCTAATATCTTGATTTTTGATTTTTCTTTAAAATCGAAACTGAAACCTAAAAGAAAAACAAATAATGAAGTAATTGGAAAGCAAAAAGTTTAAGTATTAATTTCATTAGGTTTTAGTTTGGGTTTGAACCGTTGTTTTTGTTTTTTATAATCGAAACTGAAACCTAAAAAAAAAAGTGTGGGTAAGACCAAAACTCAAATTTAAAAAAAAAGAACTTTTAAATGGTTTTACGTTCTAATTTCTTGATTTTTGATTTTTCTTTAAAATCGAAACTGAAACATAGAAAATGAAACCAATAATCAAGTAAGTGGAAAGCAAAAAGGGTAAATATTAATTTTTTAAGGTTTTAGTTTCGGTTTGAACTATTTTTTATAATCGAAACGAAAACCTAAAAAAGTGTGGGTGAAACCGAAACTGAAACCAAAAAAATGAAATTTTAATGCTTTTTACGTTCTAATTTCTCGATTTTTGATTTTTCTTTAAAACCGAAACTGAAACCTAAAAAAACAATAATGAAGCTAATGCAAAGCAAAAAGTGTAAATATCAATTTTTTTAGGTTTTAGTTTCGGATTGAACCTTTATTTTTTTTTATGATCGAAACTGAAACCTAAAAAAAGTGTGGGTGATACCGAAACTGAAACCAAAACAAGAAAGTTTTAAAGGGTTTTGCGTTCTAATTTCTCGACTTTTCATTTTTCTGTAAAACCGAAACTGAAAACAAAAAGAAAAACAAATAATGAAGTAATTGGAAACCAAAAAAGTAAAAATATAATTTTTTTAGGTTTCAATTCCGGTTTGAACCGTTATTTTTGTTTTTTGTAAATCGAAACTGAAACCTAAAGACAAAAATATGGGGGAAACCGAAACTAAAACCAAAAAATGGATTTTTAAAGGGTTTTATTGTCTAATTTCTCGATTTTTGATTTTTCTTTAAAACCGAAACTGAAAACTAAAAGAAAAACAAATAATGAAGTAATTGGAAAGAAAAAAAGTGTAAGTATTAATTTCTTTACGTTTTAGTTTCGGTTTGAACTGTTGTTTTTGATTTTTATAATCGAAACTGAAATCTAAAGAAAAAAGTGTGGGTAAAACCGAAACTCAAATTGAAAAAAAAGAACTTTCAAATGGTTTTGCGTTCTAATTTCTTGATTTTTGATTTTTCTTTAAAACCGAAACTGAAACATAGAAAATGAAACCAATGTTCAAGTAAGTGGTATGCAAAAAGAATAAATATTAATTTTTTTAGGTTTTAGTTTCGGTTTGAACTTTTTTTATAATCGAAACGAAAACCTAAAAAAAGTGTGGGTGAAACCGAAACTGAAACGTAAAAAAAACAATAATGAAGTTAATTGAAAGCAAAAAAGTGTAAATATTAATTTTTTTTAAGTTTTAGTTTTGGTTTGAACCGTTATTTTTGTTTTTTATATATCCAAACTAAAACCTAAAGACAAAAGTATGGGTGAAACCGAAAATCAAACCAAAAAAATGGACTTTTAAATGATTTTACTATTTAATTTGTCGATTTTTGATTTTTCTTTAAAACCTAAAAAAAACAATCAATGAAGTAATTGGAAAGCAAACAAGTGTAAATATCAATTTTTTAGGCTTTAGTTTCGGTTTGAACCTTTATTTTTTATGATCGAAACTGAAACCTAAAAAAAGTGTGGGTGAAACCGAAACTGAAACCAAAACAATATAGTTTCAAAGGGTTTTACGTTCTAATTTCTCGATTTTTGATTTTTCATTAAAACCGAAACTGAAACCTAAAAAAAAAAGAATTAATGAAAATCAAAAAAGTGTAAGTATTAATTTCTTTAGGTTTTTGTTTCGGTTTGAAACGATGTGTTTGTTTTATTCTAAACGAAATTCAAACCTAAAGAGAAAAAGTGTGGGTAGAACCGAAACTGAAATTTAAAAAAAAACAATAATGAAGTTAATGGAAAGCAAAAAAGTATAAATATAAATTTTTTAGGTTTCAGTTCCGGTTTGAACCGTTATTTTTGTTTTTTTTAAATCGAAACTGAAACCTAGAGACAAAAGTGTGTGTGAAACGGAAAATCAAACCAAAAAAATGGACTTTTAAATAATTTTACTATTTAATTTCTCGATTTTTGATTTTTTTTTAAAACGAAACTGAAACCTAAAAGAAAAACAAATAATGAAGTAATTGGAAAGCAAAAAAGTGTAAGTATTAATTTCTGTAGGTTTTAGTTTCGGTTTGAACCGTTGTTTTTGTTTTTTATAATCGAAACTGAAACCTAAAAAAAAAGTGTGGGTAAGACCAAAACTCAAATTTAAAAAAAAAGAACTTTTAAATGGTTTTACGTTCTAATTTTTTGATTTTTGATTTTTCTTTAAAACCGAAACTGAAACTTAGAAAATGAAACCAATAATCAAGTAAGTGGAAAGCAAAAAAGTGTAAATATTAATTTCTAAGGTTTTAGAGTCGGTTTGAATCGTTGTTTGTTTGTTTTATAATCGAAACTGAAACCTAAAGAAAAAAGTGTGGGTAAAACCGATACTCAAATTTAAAAAAAAAGAACTTTTAAATGGTTTTACGTTCTAATATCTTGATTTTTGATTTTTCTTTAAAATCGAAACTGAAACCTAAAAGAAAAACAAATAATGAAGTAATTGGAAAGCAAAAAAGTTTAAGTATTAATTTCTTTAGGTTTTAGTTTGGGTTTGAACCGTTGTTTTTGTTTTTTATAATCGAAACTGAAACCTAAAAAAAAAAGTGTGGGTAAGACCAAAACTCAAATTTAAAAAAAAAGAACTTTTAAATGGTTTTACGTTCTAATTTTTTGATTTTTGATTTTTCTTTAAAACCGAAACTGAAACTTAGAAAATGAAACCAATAATGAAGTAAGTGGAAAGCAAAAAAGTGTAAATATTAATTTCTTTAGGTTTTAGAGTCGGTTTGAACCGTTGTTTGTTTTTTTTATAATCGAAACTGAAACCTAAAGAAAAAAGTGTGGGTAAAACCGATACTCAAATTTAAAAAAAAGAACTTTTAAATGGTTTTACGTTCTAATATCTTGATTTTTGATTTTTCTTTAAAATCGAAACTGAAACCTAAAAGAAAAACAAATAATGAAGTAATTGGAAAGCAAAAAAGTTTAAGTATTAATTTCTTTAGGTTTTAGTTTCGGTTTGAACCGTTGTTTTTGTTTTTTATAATCGAAACTGAAACCTAAAAAAAAAGTGTGGGTAAGACCAAAACTCAAATTTAAAAAAAAAGAACTTTTAAATGGTTTTACGTTCTAATTTCTTGATTTTTGATTTTTCTTTAAAATCGAAACTGAAACATAGAAAATCAAACCAATAATCAAGTAAGTGGAAAGCAAAAAGGGTAAATATTAATTTTTTAAGGTTTTAGTTTCGGTTTGAACTATTTTTTATAATCGAAACGAAAACCTAAAAAAGTGTGGGTGAAACCGAAACTGAAACCAAAAAAATGAAATTTTAATGCGCTTTACGTTCTAATTTCTCGATTTTTGATTTTTCTTTAAAACCGAAACTGAAACCTAAAAAAAACAATAATGAAGCTAATGCAAAGCAAAAAGTGTAAATATCAATTTTTTTAGGTTTTAGTTTCGGATTGAACCTTTATTTTTTTTTATGATCGAAACTGAAACCTAAAAAAAGTGTAAGTGATACCGAAACTGAAACCAAAACAAGAAAGTTTTAAAGGGTTTTGCGTTCTAATTTCTCGATTTTTCATTTTTCTGTAAAACCGAAACTGAAAACAAAAAGAAAAACAAATAATGAAGTAATTGGAAACCAAAAAAGTAAAAATAAATTTTTAGGTTTCAATTCCGGTTTGAACCGTTATTTTTGTTTTTTGTAAATCGAAACTGAAACCTAAAGACAAAAATATGGGGGAAACCGAAACTAAAACCAAAAAATGGATTTTTAAAGGGTTTTATTGTCTAATTTCTCGATTTTTGATTTTTCTTTAAAACCGAAACTGAAAACTAAAAGAAAAACAAATAATGAAGTAATTGGAAAGAAAAAAAGTGTAAGTATTAATTTCTTTACGTTTTAGTTTCGGTTTGAACCGTTGTTTTTGATTTTTTTAATCGAAACTGAAATCAAAAGAAAAAAGTGTGGGTAAAACCGAAACTCAAATTGAAAAAAAAGAACTTTCAAATGGTTTTGCGTTCTAATTTCTTGATTTTTGATTTTTCTTTAAAACCGAAACTGAAACATAGAAAATGAAACCAATGTTCAAGTAAGTGGTATGCAAAAAGAATAAATATTAATTTTTTTAGGTTTTAGTTTCGGTTTGAACTTTTTTTATAATCGAAACGAAAACCTAAAAAAAGTGTGGGTGAAACCGAAACTGAAACGTAAAAAAAACAATAATGAAGTTAATTGAAAGCAAAAAAGTGTAAATATTAATTTTTTTTAAGTTTTAGTTTTGGTTTGAACCGTTATTTTTGTTTTTTATATATCCAAACTAAAACCTAAAGACAAAAGTATGGGTGAAACCGAAAATCAAACCAAAAAAATGGACTTTTAAATGATTTTACTATTTAATTTGTCGATTTTTGATTTTTCTTTAAAACCTAAAAAAAAACAATCAATGAAGTAATTGGAAAGCAAACAAGTGTAAATATCAATTTTTTAGGCTTTAGTTTCGGTTTGAACCTTTATTTTTTTATGATCGAAACTGAAACCTAAAAAAAGTGTGGGTGAAACCGAAACTGAAACCAAAACAATATAGTTTTAAAGGGTTTTACGTTCTAATTTCTCGATTTTTGATTTTTCATTAAAACCGAAATTGAAACCTAAAAAAAAAAGAATTAATGAAAATCAAAAAAGTGTAAGTATTAATTTCTTTAGGTTTTTGTTTCGGTTTGAAACGTTGTGTTTGTTTTATTCTAATCGAAATTCAAACCTAAAGAGAAAAAGTGTGGGTAGAACCGAAACTGAAACCTAAAAAAAAACAATAATGAAGTTAATGGAAAGCAAAAAAGTATAAATATAAATTTTTTAGGTTTCAGTTCCGGTTTGAACCGTTATTTTTGTTTTTTTTAAATCGAAACTGAAACCTAAAGACAAAAGTGTGTGTGAAACGGAAAATCAAACCAAAAAAATGGACTTTTAAATAATTTTACTATTTAATTTCTCGATTTTTGATTTTTCTTTAAAACGAAACTGAAACCTAAAAGAAAAACAAATAATGAAGTAATTGGAAAGCAAAAAAGTGTAAGTATTAATTTCTGTAGGTTTTAGTTTCGGTTTGAACCGTTGTTTTTGTTTTTTATAATCGAAACTGAAACCTAAAAAAAAAAGTGTGGGTAAGACCAAAACTCAAATTTAAAAAAAGAACTTTTAAATGGTTTTACGTTCTAATTGTTCAGTACTTTTACCCGACTGAAATCCAAATTGGTTAAGATGTAAAATTTTAAACTTATTTAAAAAGGACATTAAACGAATTTTTATAATGCCTTCAAAAACTTTTGAGAAAGTAGTCAACAGAGAGATTGGTCTATAGTTTCCCACATCTTCCTTATTACCAGACTTAAAAATAGGTATTACTCTGGCTATTTTAAGCATAGATGGAACATGTCCATGAGCAAAAGAATTTGTAATTAAAGCAGTCAAAACAAAACAAAAGAAATCCAAATTCTGTTTAACAAAAGAAGATCTAATGTTGTCCCAACCAGGACTGCACTGTTTAAGAGCTAAAATGCAGGAACAAACCTCATTATAACAAGGTGGAAACAAGAAAAAACTAGAAGGATTAGGATCACTGAGGCACTGGAAAGAAGAGGTGCCAAGAATTGAAGAAGAGATAGTACAACAATTTCCAAAATAATTATTAAAAGTAATAGCCAGATTTGTACAGCAAGGCAAAACAAACGGTTTATTTCTAAACCCAGTAATCTCGTTTACTAAAGACCATTGATCTCTCAAATTTTTCTTATTCAAAAATTGAAAAGAGAAAAAGTTTAATTTTTGTTTACGTATTTTACCAACGACAAAATTTCGGAATCGCCTATATGAACGCTGAAGAGAAAAATCTAAAGGATTTTTGCGAGCTTTATAGGCCATTTTATCACGTCTATTGATTAAATGAATTAAATCAGTGGTAATCCATGGCTTCAACTTTCTAGTCTTTTTCACAGAAGAAATTAAGGTAGAAGATTCATCAATAACATGCAAGACAGAACTTAAAAAAACATTAAAAGAAAATTCAACAGATAGATCAAGATCCAAATAAGATAAGTCCAGATTGCTTACAAGGTTCGAGGCCAGAGTATTGTTAATTACAGCCTTACAAGGCTGCTGATCAATATTCAAATCCGAACAATTTACAAAGTAACTAACAAACAATGGAAAATGGTCAGTAACATTGGCTTCAAGTACAAAAGCTTGAAAATTATAACGACTATTAAAGGGAACAATGACATGATCAATACACGTTGAAAAACTCAGGTCAACATGAGAAGGAACATTCACTAACTGTATCAATCTATGCCTGAACAAAATATGTAAATACTCCAATGTTGCATCAGTAGGACTTAAAGATAACAAATCAAAATTAAAATCTCCCAATAACAATACATCTTTATCATTATACAAATTTAGCTCATCATTAAATTGAAGAAGAAAGGAATCATCAGAAAACGCAGGTGATCTATATATAGCAATGACAACTAGGCTTGTTTGACAAGACAAGTTACATTCAATAATAAAAGAATCACAAGTAAGATAAACAGGTGCAACAGTTACAGTTTTAACAGCAGCAAAAGTAAAAATAACAATCCCACTAGCTCTATTCAAACGACAACTAGAGGCTTGATTTTCGGTTTCACCCACACTTTTTCTGCATAGGTTTCAGTTATTATTATAAAAAAACAAAAACAACGGTTCAAACCGAAACTAAAACCTAAAAAATTCAATATTTACACTTTTTTCGTTTCCAATTACTTTATTATTTGTTTTTCTTTTCTTTTCAGTTTCGGATTAAAGAAAAATGAAAAATCGAGAAATGAGAACGTAAATTCCTTTAAAAAATGATTGTTTTGGTTTTAGTTTCGGTGTTACCCACACTTTTTCTCCTTCGGTTTCAGTTTCGATTATCAAAAAAACAAAGCAACGACTCAAACCGAAACTTTAACCTAAAAAAATCAATATTTACACTTTTTTCATTTCCAATTACTTCATTATTTGTTTTTCTTTTCGTTTCAGTTTCGGATTTGAAAAAAAATAATAAATCGAAAATTTAGAACGTAAAACCCTTTAAAAGATGATTGTTTTGGTTTCAGTTCCGGTTTCACCCACCCTTTTTTTATATTTTCGTTTAAATTATAAAAAAAGTTCAAAACGAAACTAGAACCTAAAAAAATTAATATTTACTCTTTTTTCTTTCCACTTACTTGATTATTGGTTTCATTTTCTATGTTTCAGTTTCGGTTTTAAAGAAAAATCAAAAATCAAGAAATTAGAACGTAAAACCATTTAAAAGTTCTTTTTTTTCCATTTGAGTTACGGTTTTACCCACACTTTTTCTTTAGGTTTCAGTTTCGATTATAAAAAACAATAACAACGGTTCAAACCGAAACTAAAACCTAAAGAAATTAATACTTACACTTTTTTTCCTTTCCAATTACTTCATTATTTGTTTTTTTTTAGGTTTTAAAGAAAAATCAAAAATCGACAAATTAAATAGTAAAACCATTTAAAAGTCCATTTGTTTGGTTTGATTTTCGGTTTCACCCATACTTTTGTCTTTAGGTTTTAGTTTCGATATAAAAAAAACAAAAATAACGGTTCAAACCAAAACTAAAACTTAAAAAAATTAATATTTACACTTTTTTGCTTTCCATTAACTTCATTATTGTTTTTTTTAGGTTTCAGTTTCCTTTTTAAAGAAAAATCAAAAATCGAAAAATTAGAACGTAAAGCGCATTAAAATTTCATTTTTTTGGTTTCAGTTTCTGTTTTACCCACCCTTTTTCTCCTTCGGTTTCAGTTTCCATTATAAAAAAAACAAAACAACGACTCAAACCGAAACTTTAACCTAAAAAAATCAATATTTACACTTTTTTCGTTTCCAATTACTTCATTATTTGTTTTTCTTTTCGTTTCAGTTTCGGATTTGAAAAAAAATAATAAATCGAAAATTTAGAACGTAAAACCCTTTAAAAGATGATTGTTTTGGTTTCAGTTCCGGTTTCACCCACCCTTTTTTTATATTTTCGTTTAAATTATAAAAAAAGTTCAAAACGAAACTAGAACCTAAAAAAATTAATATTTACTCTTTTTTCTTTCCACTTACTTGATTATTGGTTTCATTTTCTATGTTTCAGTTTCGGTTTTAAAGAAAAATCAAAAATCAAGAAATTAGAACGTAAAACCATTTAAAAGTTCTTTTTTTTCCATTTGAGTTACGGTTTTACCCACACTTTTTCTTTAGGTTTCAGTTTCGATTATAAAAAACAATAACAACGGTTCAAACCGAAACTAAAACCTAAAGAAATTAATACTTACACTTTTTTTCCTTTCCAATTACTTCATTATTTGTTTATTTTTTAAACTTCAGTTTCGGTTTTAAAGGAAAATCTAAAATGGAGAAATTAAATAGTAAAACCATTTAAAAATCCATTTTCAAGGCTTGATTTTCGGACTCACCCACACTTTTTCTCTTTAGGTTACAGTTTTGATTTTACAAAAAAAAATTACGATTCAAACCTAAACTAAAACTTAAAAAAATTAATATTTACACTTTTTTGCTTTCCATTAACTTCATTATTGTTTTTTTTTTAATTTCAGTTTCGGTTTTACCCAAACTTTTTCTCTTTAGGTTTGAATTTCGATTAGAATAAAACAAACACAACGTTTCAAATCGAAACAAAACCTAAAGAAATTAATACTTACACTTTTTTGCTTTTCATTAATTTCATTATTGTTTTTTTTAGGTTTAAGTTTCGGTTTTACAGAAAAATCAAAAATCGAGAAATTAGAACGTAAAACCCTTTAAAACTTTATTGTTTTGGTTTCAGTTTCGGTTTCACCCACACTTTTTTTAGGTTTCAGTTTCGATCATGAAAAAAAAACATAAAGGTTCAAACCGAAACTCAAACCTAAAAAATTGATATTTACACTTTTTACTTTCCATTAACTTCAATATTGTTTTTTTTAGGTTTCAGTTTCGGTTTTAAAGAATAATCAAAAATCGAGAAATTAGAACGTAATGCGCTTTAAAATTTCATTTTTTTGGTTTTAGTTTTGGTTTTACCCACACTTTTTCTCCTTAGGTTTCAGTTTCCATTATAAAAAATCAAAACAATGATTCAAACCGAAACTAAAACCTAAAAAAATCAATATTTACATTTACAATTACTTCATTTTTTGTTGTTCTTTTTCGTTTCAGTTTCGGATTTGAAGAAAAATGAAAAATCGAAAAATTAGAACGTAAAACCCTTTAAAAGATGATTGTTTTGGTTTCAATTTCCGTGTTACCCACACTTTTCCTCCTTAGGTTTCAGTTTCGATTATGAAAAAAAAATAAATGTTCAAACCGAAACTAAAACCTAAAAAAAATTATATTTACACTTTTTCCTTTCCAATAACTTGATTATTAATTTTTCTTTTAGTTTGACTTTTTTTTTCAAAGAAAAATGAAAAATAGAAAAAATAGAACGTAAAACCCTTTAAAATTTTATTCTTTTGGTTTCAGTTTCGGTTTCACCCACACTTTTTTAGCTTTCCGTTTCGAATATAAAAAAAAGTTCAAACCGAAGCTAAAACCTAAAAAAAATTAATATTTACACTATTTGCTTTCCACTTACTTGGTTATTGGTTTCATTTTCTAGGTTTCAGTTTCGGTTTTAAAGAAAAATCAAAAATTGAAATTTGAACGTAAAACCATTTAAAAGTTCTTTTTTTTTCCATTTGAGTTTCGGTTTTACCCACACTTTTTCTTTAGGTTTGAGTTTCGATTATAAACAACAAAAACAACGGTTCAAACCGAAACTAAAACTTAAAAAAATTAATATTTACACTTTTTTGCTTTCCATTAACTTCATTATTGTTTTTTTTAGGTTTCAGTTTCGGTTTTACCCACACTTTTTCTCTTTAGGTTTGAATTTTGATGAGAATAAAACAAACACAACGTTTCAAACCAAAACAAAAACCTAAAGAAATTAATACTTACACTTTTTTGTTTTTCATTAATTTCATTATTGTTTTTTTTTACGTTTTAGTTTCGGTTTTACAGAAATATCAAAAATCGAGAAATTAGAACGTAAAACCCTTTAAAACTTTATTGTTTTGGTTTCAGTTTCGGTTTCACCCACACTTTTTTTAGGTTTCAGTTTCGATTATAAACAACAAAAACAACGGTTCAAACCGAAACTAAAACCTAAAGAAATTAATACTTACACTTTTTTCCTTTCCAATTACTTCATTATTTGTTTATTTTTTCGGTTTCAGTTTCGGTTTTAAAGGAAAATCTAAAATGGAGTAATTAAATAGTAAAACCATTTAAAAGTCCATTTTTTTGGCTTGATTTTCGGACTCACCCATATTTTTTCTTCTTAGATTACAGTTTTGATTTTACAAAAAAAATTACGACTCAAATCAAAACTAAAACTTAATGAAGTTAATGGAAAGCAAAAATGTGTAAATATTAATTTTTTTATTGTTTTTTTTACGTTTCAGTTTCGATTTTACGCACACTTTTCTCTTTAGGTTTGAATTTCTATTAGAATAAAACAAACACAACGTTTCAAACCGAAACAAAAATTTAAAGAAATTAATACTTGCACTTTTTTGCTTTTCATTAACTTCATTATTTTTTTTTTAGGTTTCAGTTTCGGTTTTAATGAAAAATCAAAAATCGAGAAATTAGACAATAAAACCCTTTAAAAATCCATTTTTTGGTTTTAGTTTCGGTTTCCCCCATATTTCTGTCTTTAGGTTTCAGTATCGATTTACAAAAAACAAAAATTACGGTTGAAACCTAAACTGAAACCTAAAAAAAAATTATTTTTACTTTTTTGGTTTCCAATTACTTCATTATTTGTTTTTCTTTTTGCTTTCAGTTTCGGTTTTACAGAAAAATGAAAAATCGAGAAATTAGAACGTAAAACCCTTTAAAACTTTATTGTTTTGTTTTCAGTTTCGGTTTGGTCCACACTTTTTTTAGGTTTCAGTTTCGATCATTAAAAAATAAAGGTTCAAACCGAAACAAAACCTTAAAAAAATTGATATTTACACTTTTTGGTTTCCAATAACTTGATTATTAATTTTTCTTTTAGTTTGACTTTCCTTTTGAAAGAAAAATGAAAAATAGAAAAAATAGAACGTAAAACACTTTAAAACTTTTTTCTTTTGGTTTCAGTTTCGGTTTCACTCAAATTTTTTAGATTTTGGTTTCGATTATAAAAAAAAGTTCAAACCGAAACTAAAACCTAAAAAAATTAATATTTACCCTTTTTCCTTTCCACTTACTTGATTATTGGTTTCATTTTCCATGTTTCAGTTTTGGTTTTAAAGAAAAAATTAAAAAATCAAGAAATCAGAACGTAAAACCATTTAAAAGTTCTTTTTTTTCAATTTGAGTTTCGGTTTTACCCACACTTTTTTCTTTAGGTTTCAGTTTCGATTATAAAAAACAAAAACAACAGTTCAAACCCAAACTAAAACCTAAAGAAATTAATACTTACAATTTTTTCCTTTCCAATTACATCATTATTTGTTTATTTTTTAAATTTCAGTTTCGGTTTTAAAGGAAAATCTAAAATGGAGAAATTAAATAGTAAAACCATTTAAAAATCCATTTTTAAGGCTTGATTTTCGGACTCACCCACTTTTTTTCTCCTTAGGTTACAGATTTGATTTTACAAAAAAAAATTACGATTCAAACCGAAACAAAAACCTCAAAAAATTTTATTTATACTTTTCTGCTTTCCATTAACTTCATTATTGTATTTTTTTTAGGTTTCAGTTTTGGTTTTAATGAAAAATCAAAAATCGAGAAATTAGACAATAAAACCCTTTAAATTCCATTTTTTGGTTTTAGTCTCGGTTTCCCCCATATTTTTTTCTTTAGGTTTCAGTTTCGATTTACAAAAAACAAAAATAACAATTCAAACCGGAACTGAAACCTAAAAAAATTATATTTTTACTTTTTTGGTTTCCAATTACTTCATTATTTGTTTATCTTTTTGTTTTCAGTTTCGGTTTTACAGAAAAATGAAAAATCGAGAAATTAGAACGTAAAGCGCATTAAAAGTTCATTTTTTTGGTTTGATTTTCGGACTCACCCACACTTTCTCTCCTTAGGTTACAGTTTTAATTTTACAAAAAAAAATTACGATTCCAACCAAAACTAAAACTTAATGAAGTTATTGGAAAAAAAAAGTGTAAATAATAATTTTTTTATTGTTTTTTTTTAGGTTTCAGTTTCGGTTTTACCCACCTTTTTTCTCCTTAGGTTTCAGTTTTCATTATAAAAAAAACAAAACAACGATTCAAACCGAAACTAAAACCTAAAAAAATCAATATATACACTTTTTTGGTTTCCAATTATTTCATTATTTGTTTTTCTTTTTAGGTTTCAGTTTCGGTTTTACCCACACTTTTTCTCTTTAGGTTTGAATTTCGATTAAAATAAAACAAACACAACGTTTCAAACCGAAACAAAAACCTAATGAAATTAATACTTACACTTTTTTGCTTTTCATTAACTTCATTATTTTTCTTTTAGGTTTTAGTTTCGGTATTAATGAAAAATCAAAAATCGAGAAATTAGACATTAAAACCCTTTAAAAATCCATTTTTTGGTTTTAGTTTCGATTTACAAAAACAAAAATAACGGTTCAAACCGGAACTGAAACCTAAAAAAATTATATTTTTCCTTTTTTGGTTTCCAATTGTTTCATTATTTGTTTTGTTTTTTTCTTTTCAGTTTCGGTTTTACAGAAAAATGAAAAATCGAGAAATTGGAACGTAAAATTCTTTAAAACTATATTGTTTTGGTTTCAGTTTCGGTTTCACCCACACTTTTTTTAGGTTTCAGTTTCGATCATAAAAAAAAAATGGTTCAAACCGAAACTAAAACCTAAAAAAATTGATATTTACACTTTTTGCTTTGCATTAGCTTCATTATTGTTTTTTTTTACCCACCCTTTTTCTCCTTAGGTTTCAGTTTCCATTATAAAAAAAACAAAACAACGATTCAAACCGAAACTAAAACCTAAAAAAATCAATATTTACACTTTTTTCGTTTCCAATTACTTCATTATTTGTTTTTTTTTAGGTTTGAGTTTCGGTTTTAAAGAAAAAATTAAAAAATCGAGAAATTAAATAGTAAAACCATTTAAAAGACCATTTTTTTGTTTGATTTTCGGTTTCACCCACACTTTTTCTGCATAGGTTTCAGTTAATATTATAAAAAAACAAAAACAACGGTTCAAACCGAAACTAAAACCTAAATTAATTAATATTTACACTTTTTTGGTTTCCACCTACTTCATTTTTGGCTTCATTTTCTAGGTTTCAGTTTCGGTTTTAAAGAAAAATCAAAAATCAAAAAATTAGAACGTAAAACCATTTAAAAGTTGTTGTTTTTTAAATTTGAGTTTCGGTTTTACCCACACTTTCTTCTTTAGGTTTCAGTTTCGATTTACAAAAAACAAAAATAACGGTTCAAACCGAAACTGAAACCTAAAAAAATTATATTTATACTATTTTGCTTTCCATTAACTTCATTATTGTTTTTTTTAAGTTTCAGTTTCGGTTTTAAAGAAAAATCAAAAATCGAGAAATTAGAACGTAAAACCCTTTAAAACTTTATTGTTTTGGTTTCAATTTCGGTTTTACCCAAACTTTTTTTAGGTTTCAGTTTCGATCATAAAAAAAAATAAAGGTTCAAACCGATACTAAAACTGAAAAAATTATTATTTACCCTTTTTGCTTTCCACTTACTTGATTATTGGTTTCATTCTCTATGTTTCAGTTTCGGTTTTAAAGAAAAATCAAAAATCAAGAAATTAGAACGTAAAACCATTTAAAAGTTCTTTTTTTTCAATTTGAGTTTCGGTTTTACCCACACTTTTTCTTTAGAATTCAGTTTCGATTATAAAAAACAAAAACAACGGTTCAAACCGAAACTAAAACCTAAAGAAATTAATACTTACACTTTTTTCCTTTCCAATTATTTTATTATTTGTTTATTTTTTCGGTTTCAGTTTCGGTTTTAAAGGAAAATCTAAAATGGAGGAATTAACTAGTAAAACCATTTAAAAATCCATTTTTTTTTAATAATAATAATAATAAATTTATTAATTAACTAAAATACAAAATATAATAACGAAAGAGCCAAACACTGAGTTCAAGGACTCGTACTGTAAGGCTCAACAATTCATTACAAAATGGACTTAAAAAATAAAATAAAACACAAGTTAATACAAAACAAGATAAAAATAAATCAAGAACACAAAAAATACAAAATCAGAAGAAAAAACAAAAATATTTACAAAAAATAATCTAACGAACAATACAAATCACAAACAACAAAATTATTAGGCTGCTCAGAAGTAAATAGCCAATTTTTCAACAATAACTTCTGCTTGGCATGACAAGATTCCTTAATCAAATCAGTGGGAAGGTAATTTAAAAAATATACAACTATTACCAAAAATTGATGAAACATAAAAGTGTATTTAGTTGTAGGAATGCGAAACTTAACATGACAAGAACTTCTTGTATTATAATCGAAATTAACAGTTGGAAAATCACGTATATATTTCAAACCATAACAACCAAGTTTAAATAAATACAACTTGTGCAAAGTAAAAATATTTAAATTAGAAAAATTAATTTCATTAATAAAAAGCATACGCAAAAATCGATTATGAAAAATTTGTAAATGGTTAATGTGAGACTTGTAAGCTCCACCCCAAAAAATCAAACCATATTGTAAAACAGACTGATAAAGGCCAATATATGTAGTTTTCAAAAACTTAAAAGGTAAAATAAATCTTAAAGGTTGCAGCATGATACCAATATATCTCAATTTCTGAGTTACAGAAACAATATGAGGAGCCCAGCTTAAATGATTGTCTAGTAAAATTCCCAAGTATTTATATTTAGCAACAAAATTAAAAAGAGGACAACTACAATTATCAAACAGACAAGAAAAATTATGAAACTTAATAGGTTGCATATTACATTTTGAAAATCCAAATCTCATACACACAGTTTTTTTAATATTAACAGTCAATAAATTAGTTTGAAACCATTTCTTAAGGATTTTAAGGTCATGTATAGCGTCATTATAATTTTGGGAATCAGAATTTGAAAAAACAAGAGCCAAGTCATCAGCATAACCAATCAAAGTACCCTTCAAAGGCAAACTAAAAACATCATTGACATAAATCAAAAATAAAATTGGGCCTAAGATAGAACCTTGTGGAACCCCACATTTAATAACAATATTTGAGGACTTTGAACCTTTAACATCAACAAATTGTTCTCTGTTTTGCAAATAAGATTTAAACCACTTTAGAGCAGTACCTCTAATACCATAATGTTCAAGTTTTTTAATTAAAACAAAATGAGAAACTGAATCAAAAGCTTTTTTTAAAATCAAAGAAAATAACCAAAGGACAATAATGAGCATTCATTGAGTTAATTACAAGAGTTAAAAGCTTAGAGATTGCATGTTCAGTACTTTTACCCGACTGAAATCCAAATTGGTTAGGATGTAAAATTTTAAACTTATTTAAAAAGGACATTAAACGAATTTTTATAATGCCTTCAAAAACTTTTGAGAAAGTAGTCAACAGAGAGATTGGTCTATAGTTTCCCACATCTTCCTTATTACCAGACTTAAAAATAGGTATTACTCTGGCTATTTTAAGCATAGATGGAACATGTCCATGAGCAAAAGAATTTGTAATTAAAGCAGTCAAAACAAAACAAAAGAAATCCAAATTCTGTTTAACAAAAGAAGATCTAATGTTGTCCCAACCAGGACTGCACTGTTTAAGAGCTAAAATGCAGGAACAAACCTCATTATAACAAGGTGGAAACAAGAAAAAACTAGAAGGATTAGGATCACTGAGGCACTGGAAAGAAGAGGTGCCAAGAATTGAAGAAGAGATAGTACAACAATTTCCAAAATAATTATTAAAAGTAATAGCCAGATTTGTACAGCAAGGCAAAACAAACGGTTTATTTCTAAACCCAGTAATCTCGTTTACTAAAGACCATTGATCTCTCAAATTTTTCTTATTTAAAAATTGAAAAGAGAAATAGTTTAATTTTTGTTTACGTATTTTACCAACGACAAAATTTCGAAATCGCCTATATGAACGCTGAAGAGAAAAATCTAAAGGATTTTTGCGAGCTTTATAGGCCATTTTATCACGTCTATTGATTAAATGAATTAAATCAGTGGTAATCCATGGCTTCAACTTTCTAGTCTTTTTCACAGAAGAAATTAAGGTAGAAGATTCATCAATAACATGCAAGACAGAACTTAAAAAAACATTAAAAGAAAATTCAACAGATAGATCAAGATCCAAATAAGATAAGTCCAGATTGCTTACAAGGTTCGAGGCCAGAGTATTGTTAATTACAGCCTTACAAGGCTGCTGATCAATATTCAAATCCGAACAATTTACAAAGTAACTAACAAACAATGGAAAATGGTCAGTAACATTGGCTTCAAGTACAAAAGCTTGAAAATTATAACGACTATTAAAGGGAACAATGACATGATCAATACACGTTGAAAAACTCAGGTCAACATGAGAAGGAACATTCACTAACTGTATCAATCTATGCCTGAACAAAATATGTAAATACTCCAATGTTGCATCAGTAGGACTTAAAGATAACAAATCAAAATTAAAATCTCCCAATAACAATACATCTTTATCATTATACAAATTTAGCTCATCATTAAATTGAAGAAGAAAGGAATCATCAGAAAACGCAGGTGATCTATATATAGCAATGACAACTAGGCTTGTTTGACAAGACAAGTTACATTCAATAATAAAAGAATCACAAGTAAGATAAACAGGTGCAACAGTTACAGTTTTAACAGCAGCAAAAGTAAAAATAACAATCCCACTAGCTCTATTCAAACGACAACTAGAGGCTTGATTTTCGGTTTCACCCACACTTTTTCTGCATAGGTTTCAGTTATTATTATAAAAAAACAAAAACAACGGTTCAAACCGAAACTAAAACCTAAAAAATTCAATATTTACACTTTTTTCGTTTCCAATTACTTTATTATTTGTTTTTCTTTTCTTTTCAGTTTCGGATTAAAGAAAAATGAAAAATCGAGAAATGAGAACGTAAATTCCTTTAAAAAATGATTGTTTTGGTTTTAGTTTCGGTGTTACCCACACTTTTTCTCCTTCGGTTTCAGTTTCGATTATCAAAAAAATAAAGGTTCAAACCGAAACTAAAACTTAAAAAATTGATATTTACACTTTTTTCTTTCCAATAACTTGATTACTAATTTTTCTTTTAGTTTGACTTTCCTTTTCAAAAAAAAATGAAAAATAGAACAAATAGAACGTATAACCCTTTAAAACTTTATTGTTTTGGTTTCAGTTTCGGTTTTAAAGGAAAATCTAAAATGGAGAAATTAAATAGTAAAACCATTTAAAAGTCCAATTTTTTGGCTTGATTTTCGGACTCACCCACTTTTTTTCTCCTTAGGTTACAGATTTGATTTTACAAAAAAAAAATTACGATTCAAACCAAAACTAAAACTTAAAAAAATAATATTTACACTTTTTTGCTTGCCATTAACTTCATTATTGTTTTTTTTAGGTTTCAGTTTCGGTTTTACCCACACTTTTTCACTTTAGGTTTGAATTTCGATTAGAATAAAACAAACACAACGTTTCAAACCGAAACAAAAACCTCAAAATATTTATACTTTTCTGCTTTCCATTAACTTCATTATTGTATTTTTTTTAGGTTTCAGTTTTGGTTTTAATGAAAAATCAAAAATCGAGAACTTAGACAATAAAACCCTTTAAAAATCCATTTTTTGGTTATAGTCTCGGTTTCCCCCATATTTTTGTCTTTAGGTTTCAGTTTTGATTTACAAAAAACAAAAATAACGGTTCAAACCGGAACTGAAACCAAAAAAAATATATTTTTACTTTTTTGGTTTCTAGTTACTTCATTATTTGTTTATCTTTTTGATTTCAGTTTCGGTTTTACCCACCCTTTTTCTCCTTAGGTTTCAGTTTCCATGATAAAAAAAACAAAACAACGATTCAAACCGAAACTAAAACCTAAAAAAATTAATATTTACACTTTTTTCGTTTCCAATTACTTCATTATTTGTTTTTTTTAGGTTTCAGTTTCGGTTTTAAAGAAAAATCAAAAATCAAGAAATTAGAACGCAAAATCATTTATAAGACCATTTTTAGTTTGATTTTCGGTTTCACCCACACTTTTTCTCCTTAGGTTTCAGTTAATATTATAAAAAAACAAAAACAACGGTTCAAACCGAAACTAAAACCTAAATAAATTAATATTTTCACTTTTTTGCTTTCCACTTACTTTATTATTGGTTTCATTTTCTAGGTTTCAGTTTCGGTTTTAAAAAAAATCAAAAATCAAAAAATTAGAACGTAAAACCATTTAAAAGTTCTTTTTTTTTAAATTTGAATTTCGGTTTTACCCACACTTTCTTTGTTAGGTTTCAGTTTCGATTATAAAAAACAAAAACAACGGTTCAAACCGAAAGTGAAACCTAAAAAAATTATATTTATACTATTTTGCTTTCCTTTAACTTCATTATTGTTTTTTTTAAGTTTCAGTTTCGGTTTTAAAGAAAAATCAAAAATCGAGAAATTAGAACGTAAAACCCTTTAAAACTTTATTGTTTTGGTTTCAATTTCGGTTTCACCCAAACTTTTTTTAGGTTTCAGTTTCGATCATAAAAAAAAATAATAGTTCAAACCGATACTAAAACTGAAAAAATTATTATTTACCCTTTTTGCTTTCCACTTACTTGATTATTGGTTTCATTTGAGTTTCGGTTTTACCCACACTTTTTCTTTAGAATTCAGTTTCGATTATAAAAAACAAAAACAACGGTTCAAACCGAAACTAAAACCTAAAGAAATTAATACTTACACTTTTTTCCTTTCCAATTATTTTATTATTTGTTTATTTTTTCGGTTTCAGTTTCGGTTTTAAAGGAAAATCTAAAATGGAGGAATTAACTAGTAAAACCATTTAAAAATCCATTTTTTTTTTAATAATAATAATAATAAATTTATTAATTAACTAAAATACAAAATATAATAACGAAAGAGCCAAACACTGAGTTCAAGGACTCGTACTGTAAGGCTCAACAATTCATTACAAAATGGACTTAAAAAATAAAATAAAACACAAGTTAATACAAAACAAGATAAAAATAAATCAAGAACACAAAAAATACAAAATCAGAAGAAAAAACAAAAATATTTACAAAAAATAATCTAACGAACAATACAAATCACAAACAACAAAATTATTAGGCTGCTCAGAAGTAAATAGCCAATTTTTCAACAATAACTTCTGCTTGGCATGACAAGATTCCTTAATCAAATCAGTGGGAAGGTAATTTAAAAAATATACAATTACTTCATTATTTGTTTATCTTTTTGTTTTCAGTTTCGGTTTTACAGAAAAATGAAAAATCGAGAAATTAGAGCGTAAAGCGCATTAAAAGTTCATTTTTTTTTAGGTTTCAGTTTCGGTTCTACCCACACTTTTTCTCTTTAGGTTTGAATTTCGATTAGAATAAAACAAACACAACGTTTCAAACCGAAACAAAAACCTAAAGAAATTAATACTTACACTTTTTTGATTTTCATTAATTCTTTTTTTTTTAGGTTTCAGTTTCGGTTTTACAGAAAAATGAAAAATCGAGAAATTAGAACGTAAAACCCTTTAAAACTTTATTGTTTTGGTTTCAGTTTCGGTTTCACCCACACTTTTTTTAGGTTTCAGTTCGATCATAAAAAAAACATAAAGGTACAAACCGAAACTAAAACCTAAAAAATTGATATTTACACTTTTTGCTTTCCATTAACTTCAATATTGTTTTTTCTAGGTTTCAGTTTCGGTTTTAAAGAAAAATCAAAAATTGAGAAATTAGAACAAAAAGCGCATTAAAATTTCATTTTTTTGATTTCAGTTTCGGTTTTACCCACCCTTTTTCTCCTTAGGTTTCAGTTTCCATTATAAAAAAACAAAACAACGATTCAAACCGAAACTAAAACCTAAAAAAATCAATATTTACACTTTTTTGGTTTCCAATTACTTCATTTTTTGTTTTTCTTTTTCGTTTCAGTTTCGGATTTGAAGAAAAATGAAAAATCGAAAAATTAGAACGTAAAACCCTTTAAAAGATGATTGTTTTGGTTTCAGTTCCGGTTTCACCCACACTTTTTTTAGGTTTTCGTTTAAATTATAAAAAAAGTTCAAAACGAAACTAGAACCTAAAAAAATTAATATTTACTCTTTTTTCTTTCCACTTACTTGATTATTGGTTTCATTTTCTATGTTTCAGTTTCGGTTTTAAAGAAAAATCAAAAATCAAGAAATTAGAACGTAAAACCATTTAAAAGTTCTTTTTTTTCCATTTGAGTTACGGTTTTACCCACACTTTTTCTTTAGGTTTCAGTTTCGATTATAAAAAACAATAACAACGGTTCAAACCGAAACTAAAACCTAAAGAAATTAATACTTACACTTTTTTTCCTTTCCAATTACTTCATTATTTGTTTATTTTTTAAATTTCAGTTTCGGTTTTAAAGGAAAATCTAAAATGGAGAAATTAAATAGTAAAACCATTTAAAAATCCAATTTTAAGGCTTGATTTTCGGACTCTCCCACACTTTTTCTCTTTAGGTTACAGTTTTGATTTTACAAAAAAAAATTACGATTCAAACCTAAACTAAAACTTAAAAAAATTAATATTTACACTTTTTTGCTTTCCATTAACTTCATTATTGTTTTTTTTTTAATTTCAGTTTCGGTTTTACCCAAACTTTTTCTCTTTAGGTTTGAATTTCGATTAAAATAAAACAAACACAACGTTTCAAATCGAAACAAAACCTAAAGAAATTAATACTTACACTTTTTTGCTTTTCATTAATTTCATTATTGTTTTTTTTAGGTTTAAGTTTCGGTTTTACAGAAAAATCAAAAATCGAGAAATTAGAACGTAAAACCCTTTAAAACTTTATTGTTTTGGTTTCAGTTTCGGTTTCACCCACACTTTTTTTAGGTTTCAGTTTCGATCATGAAAAAAAACATAAAGGTTCAAACCGAAACTCAAACCTAAAAAATTGATATTTACACTTTTTACTTTCCATTAACTTCAATATTGTTTTTTTTAGGTTTCAGTTTCGGTTTTAAAGAATAATCAAAAATCGAGAAATTAGAACGTAATGCGCATTAAAATTTCATTTTTTTGGTTTTAGTTTTGGTTTTACCCACACTTTTTCTCCTTAGGTTTCAGTTTCCATTATAAAAAATCAAAACAACGATTCAAACCGAAACTAAAACCTAAAAAAATCAATATTTACATTTACAATTACTTCATTTTTTGTTTTTCTTTTTCGTTTCAGTTTCGGATTTGAAGAAAAATGAAAAATCGAAAAATTAGAACGTAAAACCCTTTAAAAGATGATTGTTTTGGTTTCAATTTCGGTGTTACCCACACTTTTCCTCCTTAGGTTTCAGTTTCGATTATGAAAAAAAAATAAATGTTCAAACCGAAACTAAAACCTAAAAAAATTTATATTTACACTTTTTCCTTTCCAATAACTTGATTATTAATTTTTCTTTTAGTTTGACTTTTTTTTCAAAGAAAAATGAAAAATAGAAAAAATAGAACGTAAAACCCTTTAAAATTTTATTCTTTTGGTTTCAGTTTCGGTTTCACCCACACTTTTTTAGCTTTCCTAAAGACAGAAATATGGGGGAAACCGAAACTAAAACCAAAAAATGGATTTTTAAAGGGTTTTATTGTCTAATTTCTCGATTTTTGATTTTTCATTAAAACCGAAACTGAAACCTAAAAAAAAAATAATGAAGTTAATGAAAAGCAAAAAAGTGTAAGTATTAATTTCATTAGGTTTTTGTTTCGGTTTCAAACGTTGTGTTTGTTTTATTTTAATCGAAATTCAAACCTAAAGAGAAAAAGTGTGGGTAAAACCGAAACTGAAACCTAAAAAGAAAAACAAATAATGAAATAATTGGAAACCAAAAAAGTGTATATATTGATTTTTTTAGGTTTTAGTTTCGGTTTGAACGTTGTTTTTTTTTTTTATAATGAAAACTGAAACCTAAGGAGAAAAAGTGTGGGTAAAACCGAAACTGAAACCAAAAAACAATAAAAAAATTATTATTTACATTTTTTTTTTCCAATAACTTCATTAAGTTTTAGTTTTGGTTGGAATCGTAATTTTTTTTTAATTAAAACTGAACCTAAAAAAAGTGTGGGTGACCGAAATCAAACCAAAAAAATAATTTTAAGGTTTACGTTCTAATTTCTCGATTTTTCATTTTTCTGTAAAACCGAAACTGAAACAAAAAGAAAACAAATAATGAAGTAATTGGAAACCAAAAAAGTAAAAATAAATTTTTTTAGGTTTCAGTTGGTTTAAGTATTTTTGTTTTTTGTAAATCGAAACTGAAACCTAAAGACAAAAATATGGGGGAAACCGAACTAAAACCAAAAAATGGATTTAAAGGGTTTTATTGTCTAATTTCTCGATTTTTGATTTTTCATTAAAACCAAACTGAAACCTAAAAAAAAATAATGAAGTTAATGAAAAGCAAAAAAGTGTAAGTATTAATTTCTTTAGGTTTTTGTTTCGGTTTGAAACGATGTGTTTGTTTTATTCTAATCGTAATTCAAATATAAAGAGAAAAAGTGTGGGTAAAACCGAAACTGAAACCTAAAAAAAAAATAAAATTAATAAACAAATGTGTATATTAATTTTTTTAAGTTTTAGTTTAGGTTTGAATCGTAATTTTTTTTTTGTAAAATCAAAACTGTAACCTAAAGAGAAAAAGTGTGGGTGAGTCCGAAAATCAAGCCTTAAAAATGGATTTTTAAATGGTTTTACTATTTAATTTCTCCATTTTAGATTTTCCTTTAAAACCGAAACTGAAACCGAAAAAATAAACAAATAATGAAGTAATTGGAAAGGAAAAAAGTGTAAGTATTAATTTCTTTAGGTTTTAGTTTCGGTTTGAACCGTTGTTTTTGTTTTTTATAATCGAAACTGAAACCTAAAGAAAAAGTGTGGGTAAAACCGAAACTCAAATTGAAAAAAAAGAACTTTTAAATGGTTTTACGTTCTAATTTCTTGATTTTTGATTTTTCTTTAAAACCGAAACTGAAACATAGAAAATGAAACCAATAATCAAGTAAGTGGAAAGCAAAAAAGTGTAAATATTAATTTTTTTAGGTTTTAGTTTCGGTTTGAACTTTTTTTTATAATCGAAACGAAAGCTAAAAAAGTGTGGGTGAAACCGAAACTGAAACCAAAAAAAAATTTTAAAGGTTTTACGTTTTATTTTTTCTATTTTTCATTTTTCTTTGAAAAAAAAAGCAAACTAAAAGAAAAATTAATAATCAAGTTATTGAAAAGAAAAAGTGTAAATATAATTTTTTTAGGTTTTAGTTTCGGTTTGAACATTTATTTTTTTTTCATAATCGAAACTGAAACCTAAGGAGAAAATGTGGGGAAACACCGAAACTTAAACCAAAACAATATTTTAAAGGGTTTTACGTTCTAATTTTCGATTTTTATTTTTCTTAAAACCGAAACTGAAACCTAAAAAAAAATAATGAAATTAATGAAAAGCAAAAAAGTGCAAGTATTAATTTCTTTAAATTTTTGTTTCGGATTGAAACGTTGTGTTTGTTTATTCTAATAGAAATTCAAACCTAAAGAGTTCTTTAAAACCGAAACTGAAACTTAGAAAATGAAACCAATAATCAAGTAAGTGGAAAGCAAAAAAGGGTAAATAATAATTTTTTCAGGTTTTAGTTTCGGTTTGAACCTTTATTTTTTCTTATGATCGAAAATAAAACCTAAAAAAAGTTTGGGTGAAACCGAAACAATAAAGTTTTAAAGGGTTTATGTTCTAATTTCTCGAATTTTGATTTTTCTTTAAAACCGAAACTGAAACCTAAAAAAAACAATAATGAAGTTAATGGAAAGCAAAATAGTATAAATATAATTTTTTTAGGTTTCAGTTCCGGTTTGAACCGTTATTTTTGTTTTTTCTAAATCGAAACTGAAACCTAAAGAAGAAAGTGTGGGTAAAACCGAAACTCAAATTTAAAAAACAACAACTTTTAAATGGTTTTACCTTCTACTTTTTTGATTTTAGATTTTCCTTTAAAACCGAAACTGAAATTTAAAAAATAAACATTTAATGAAGTAAGTGGAAACCAAAAAAGTGTAAATATTAATTTATTTAGGTTTTAGTTTCGGTTTGAACCGTTGTTTTTGTTTTATTATAATATTAACTATTTTCTCGATTTTTGATTTTTTTTAAAACCGAAACTGAAACATAGAAAATGAAACCAATAATCAAGTAAGTGGAAAGCAAAAAGGGTAAATATTAATTTTTTTAGGTTTTAGTTTCAGTTTGAACTTTTTTTTATAATTGAAACGAAAACCTCAAAAAAGTGTGGGTGAAACCGAAACTGAAACAAAAACAATCATCTTTTAAAAGGTTTTACGTTCTATTTTTTCTATTTTTCATTTTTCTTTGAAAAGGAAAGTGAAACTAAAAGAAAAATTAATAATCAAGTTATTGGAAAGCAAAAAGTGTAAATATCAATTTTTTTAGGTTTTAGTTTCGGTTTGAAACTTTATTTTTTTTATGATCGAAACTGCAACCTAAAAAAAGTGTGGGTGAAACCGAAACTGAAACCAAAACAATAAAGTTTTAAAGGGTTTTACGTTCTAATTTCTCGATTTTTCATTTTTCTGTAAAACCGAAACTGAAAGCAAAAAGAAAAACAAATAATGAAGTAATTGGAAACCAAAAAAAGTAAAAATAAATTTTTTTTAGGTTTCAGTTTAGGTTTCAACCGTAATTTTTGTTTTTTGTAAATCGATACTGAAACCTAAAGACAGAAATATGGGGGAAACCGAAACTAAAACCAAAAAATGGATTTTTAAAGGGTTTTATTGTCTAATTTCTCGATTTTTGATTTTTCATTAAAACCGAAACTGAAACCTAAAAAAAAATAATGAAGTTAATGAAAAGCAAAAAAGTGTAAGTATTAATTTCATTAGGTTTTTGTTTCGGTTTGAAACGTTGTGTTTGTTTTACTCTAATCGAAATTCAAACCTAAAGAGAAAAAGTGTGGGTAAAACCGAAAGTGAAACCTAAAAAAAACAATAAAAAAATTAATATTTTCACATTTTGTTTCTTTCCATTAACTTCATTAAGTTTTAGTTTTTGTTTGAATCGTAATTTTTTTTTGTAAAATCAAAACTGTAAACTAATTAGAAAATGTGTGGGTGAGTCCGAAAATCAAGCCTTAAAAATGGATTTTTAAATGGTTTTACTATTTAATTTCTCCATTTTAGATTTTCCTTTAAAACCGAAACTGAAATTTAAAAAATAAACAAATAATGAAGTAATTGGAAAGGAAAAAAAGTGTAAGTATTAATTTCTTTAGGTTTTAGTTTCGGTTTGAACCGTTGTTATTGTTTTTTATAATCGAAACTGAAACCTAAAGAAAAAGTGTGGGTAAAACCGAAACTCAAATGGAAAAAAAAGAACTTTTAAATGGTTTTACGTTCTAATTTCTTGATTTTTGATTTTTCTTTGAAACCGAAACTGAAACCTAGAAAATGAAACCAATAATCAAGTAAGTGGAAAGCAAAAAGTGTAAATATTAATTTTTTTTAGGTTTTAGCTTCGGTTTGAACTTTTTTTTATAATCGAAACGGAAAGCTAAAAAAGTGTGGGTGAAACCGAAACTGAAACCAAAAGAATAAAATTTTAAAGGGTTTTACGTTCTATTTTTTCTATTTTTCATTTTTCTTTGAAAAAAAAAGTCAAACTAAAAGAAAAATTAATAATCAAGTTATTGGAAAGGAAAAAGTGTAAATATAAATTTTTTTAGGTTTTAGTTTCGGTTTGAACATTTATTTTTTTTTCATAATCGAAACTGAAACCTAAGGAGAAAAAGTGTGGGTAACACCGAAATTGAAACCAAAACAATCATCTTTTAAAGGGTTTTACGTTCTAATTTTTCGATTTTTCATTTTTCTTCAAATCCGAAACTGAAACGAAAAAGAAAAACAAAAAATGAAGTAATTGTAAATGTAAATATTGATTTTTTTAGGTTTTAGTTTCGGTTTGAATCGTTGTTTTGATTTTTTATAATGGAAACTGAAACCTAAGGAGAAAAAGTGTGGGTAAAACCAAAACTAAAACCAAAAAAATGAAATTTTAATGCGCATTACGTTCTAATTTCTCGATTTTTGATTATTCTTTAAAACCGAAACTGAAACCTAAAAAAAACAATATTGAAGTTAATGGAAAGTAAAAAGTGTAAATATCAATTTTTTAGGTTTGAGTTTCGGTTTGAACCTTTATGTTTTTTTTTCATGATCGAAACTGAAACCAAAAAAAGTGTGGGTGGAACCGAAACTGAAACCAAAACAATAAAGTTTTAAAGGGTTTTACGTTCTATTTTTTCTATGTTTCATTTTTCTTTGGAAAGGAAAGTCAAACTAAAAGAAAAATTAATAATCAAGTTATTGGAAAAAAAAAAGTGTAAATATAAATTTTTTAAGGTTTTAGTTTCCGTTTGACCCGTTGTTTTATTTTTATAATCGAAACTGAAACCTCAAGAGAAATAGTGTGGGTGGAGCCAAAACTGAAACCATCAAAATGGACTTTTAAATGGTTTTACTATCTAATTTCTCAAATTTTTAATTTTCACTAAAACCGAAACTGAAACCTAAAAAGAAACCAAAAATGAAGTAATTTTAAAGCAAGAAAGTGTAAGAAATAATTTCTTTAAGTTTTGGTTTCGATTTGAACCGATGTTTTTTTTTATAATCGAAACTGTAACCTAAATAGAAAAAGTGTGTGTAAAATCGAAACTGAATCCTAAAAAATAAACTTTTGTAGGATTTTACGTTCTTTTTTTTTTCTATTTTTGATTTTTCTTTCAAAAGGAAATTCAAACTAAAAGAAAAACCAATAATCAAAATATTAGAAAACAAAAAGTGTAAATATTAATTTTTTTGTGGTTTTAGTTTCTGTTTGAATAGTTGTTTTTCTTTTTTATAATCGAAACTGAAACCTAAATAGGAAAAGTGTGGGTAAAATCGAAAATGAAACCAAAAAAATGAGATCTAAAGTGTTTTACGGTCTATTTTTTTCAATTTTTGATTTTTCTTTAAAAAGGAAACTCAGACTAAAAGAAAAACCAATAATCAAATTATTGGAAAGCAAAAAGTGTTAATATTATTTTTTATATGTTTTAATTTCGTTTCAACCGTCATTTTTGTTTTTTATAATCGGAAATGAAACCTAAAGAGAAAAAATGTAATTAAAACCAAAACTGAAAGCTCAAAAATGAACTTTTAAAGGGTTTTACTTTCTAATTTCTCGATTTTTGATTTTTCTTTAAAACCGAAACTGAAACTTAAAAGAAAAATCAATAATTAAGTAATTGCAAAGCAAAAAAGTGTAAGAAATAATTTCTTACGAAAAAAAGTGTAAGTGAAACCGAAACTGAAACCAAAACAATAAACTATTAATATGTTTTACGTTCTATTTTTTCTATTCTTGATTTTTCTTTAAATGTAACTTTAAACTAAAAGAAAAACCATTAATCAAGTTATTGGAAAGCAAAAAAAAGGTAAATATTAATTTTTTATGGTTTTAGTTTCGGTTTGAACCGTTGTTTTTGTTTTTTATAATCCATACTGAAACCTAAATAGAAATAGTGTGGGTAATACCAAAACTGAAAGAAAAATATTGACTTTTTAAGGGTTTTACGTTCTAATTTCTCGATTTTGATCTTTCTTTAAAACCGAAACTGAAACCTAGAAAATGAAACCAATAATCAAGTAAGTGGAAAGCTAAAAGGTGTAAATATCAATTTTTTTTAGGTTTTAATTTCGTTTCAACCGTTATTTTTGTTTTTTGTAATCGGAACTGAAACCTAACGAGAAAAAATAGGAGTAAAGTTTAGGTTTGAAATTTTTTTTGATAATCGAAACGGAAACCTAAAAAAAGTGTGGGTGAAACAGAAACTGAAACCAAAAAATGAAATTTTATAGGTTTTTACGTTCTATTTTTTCTATTTTTGATGTTTCTTTGAAAATGAACCTTAATCTAAAAGAAAAACCAATAATCAAATTATTGGAAAGCAAGAAGTGTAAATATAAATTTTTTAAGGTTTTAGTTTCCGTTTGACCCGTTGTTTTATTTTTATAATCGAAACTGAAACCTCAAGAGAAATAGTGTGGGTGGAGCCAAAACTGAAACCATCAAAATGGACTTTTAAATGGTTTTACTATCTAATTTCTCAAATTTTTAATTTTCACTAAAACCGAAACTGAAACCTAAAAAGAAACCAAAAATGAAGTAATTTTAAAGCAAGAAAGTGTAAGAAATAATTTCTTTAAGTTTTGGTTTCGATTTGAACCGATGTTTTTTTTTATAATCGAAACTGTAACCTAAATAGAAAAAGTGTGTGTAAAATCGAAACTGAATCCTAAAAAATAAACTTTTGTAGGATTTTACGTTCTTTTTTTTTCTATTTTTGATTTTTCTTTGAAAAGGAAACTCAAACTAAAAGAAAAACCAATAATCAAAATATTGGAAAACAAAAAGTGTAAATATATATTTTTTTGTGGTTTTAGTTTCTGTTTGAATAGTTGTTTTTGTTTTTTATAATCGAAACTGAAACCTAAATAGGAAAAGTGTGGGTAAAATCGAAAATGAAACCAAAAAAATGAGCTCTAAAGTGTTTTACGGTCTATTTTTTTCAATTTTTGATTTTTCTTTAAAAAGGAAACTCAAACTAAAAGAAAAACCAATAATCAAGTTATTGGAAAGCAAAAAGTGTAAATATTAATTTGTATAGGTTTTAATTTCATTTGAACCGTTTTTTTGTTTTTTATATTCGGAACTGAAACCTAACGATAAAAAATTTGAGTAAAACCAAAACTGAAAGCTCAAAAATGAAATTTAAAAGGGTTTTACTTTCTAATTTCTCGATTTTTGATTTTTCTTTAAAACCGAAAGTTAAACTTAAAAGAAAAACCAATAATTATATAATTGGAAAGCAAAAAAGTGTACGAAAAAATTTCTTTAGGTTTTAGTTTAGGTTTACACCGTTGTTTTTGTTTTTTATAATCGATACTGAAACGTAAAGGGAAATAGTATGGGTAAAACCAAAACTGAAATAAAAAAAATGGTCTTTTAAAGGGTTTTACTATCCGATTTGTCGATTTTTGATTTTTCTGTAAAACCGAACCTGAAACTTAAAAAAAAACAGAAAATTAAGTAATTCGAAAGCAAAAAAAGTGTAACAAATAATTTTTTTTAAGTTTTAGTTTCGGTTTGAACCGTTGTTGTTTTTTTTATCTAATCAAAACTGTAACCTAAATAGAAAAAGTGTGGGTAAAACCGAAAGTGAAACCAAAAAAATGAATTTTTAAAGGGTTTACTTTATAGTTTCTCGATTTTTGGTTTTTTCTTTCAAAGAGAAACTGAAACTTTAATGAGAAACCGATAATTAAGTAATTGGAAAGCAAAAAAGTGTAAAAAAAATTTCTTTTGGTGTTCGTTTCGGTTTGAACCGTTTTTTTGTTTTTTATAATCGAAACTGTAACCTAAGTATAAAAAGTTTGTGTAAAACCAGACTGAAACAAAAAAAATGAACTTTTAAAAGGTTTTACGTTCTAGATTCTGGATTTTTGATTTTTCTTTAAAACCGAAACTGAAATTTAAAAGAAAAACCAAAAATAAAGTAATTGGAAAGCAAAAAAGTGTAAGAAATAATTTCTTTATGTTTTATTTCGGTTTGAACCGTTGTTTTTGTTTTTTTTACAATCGAAACTGACACCTAAAGGGAAAGAGTGTGGGTTAAACCAAAAGTGAAACCCAAAAAATGGACTTTTAATGGGTTATATTATCTAATTTCTCTATTTTGGATTTTTCTATAAAATCGAATTTGAAACTTAAAAGAAAAACCAAAAATGAAGTAATTGGAAAGCAAAAAGTGTAAGAAATAATTTCTTTATGTTTTAGTTTCGGTTTGAACCGTTGTTTTTGTTTTTTATAATCGAAACTGAAACCTAAATAGAAATTGTGTGGGTAAAACCAAAACTGAAAGAAAAAAAATGGACTTTTAAAGGGTTTTACGTTCTAATTTCTCGATTTTGATCTTTCTTTAAAACCGAAACTGAAACCTAGAAAATGAAACCAATAATAAAGTAAGTGGAAAGCAAAAAGGTGTAAATATTATTTTTTTTAGGTTTTACTTTCGGTTTCAACCGTTGTTTTTGTTTTTATAATCGAAACGAAAGCCTAAAGAGAAATAGTGTGGGTGGAACCAAAACTGAAACCATAAAAATGGACTTTTAAATGGTTTTACTATCTAATTTCTCGATTTTTGATTTTTCAGTAAAACCGAAACTGAAACTAAAAGAAAAACCAATAATCAAATATTGGAAAGCAAAAAGTGTAAATATTAATTTTTATAGGTTTTAATACCGTTTGAACCGTTATTTTTCTTTTTTATAATCGGAACGGAAACCTAAAGAGACAAAATGTGAGTAAAAACAAAACTGAAAGCTCAAAAATGAAATTTTAAATGCTTTTACTTTCTAATTTCTCGTTTTTTGATTTTTCTTAAAAACCGAAACTGAAACTTAAAAAAGAACCCAATAATTTAGTAATTGGAAAGCAAAAAAGTATAAGAAATAATTTATTTAAGTTTTAGTTTCGGTTTGAACCGTTGTTTTTTTTTTTATAATCGAAACTGTAACTTAAATAGAAAAAGTGTGGGTAAATCCGAAAATGAAATCAAAAAAATTAACTTTAAAGGGTTTTACTTTCTAATTTCTCGATTTTTGTTTTTCTTTAAAACCGAAACTGAAACTTTGAAAATGAAACCAATAATTAAAGCCGTTGAAAGAAAAAAAGCGTAAATATTAATTTTTTTAGGTTTTAGTTTCGGTTAAAACCTTCTTTTTGATATTCGAAACGGAAACTTAAAAAAAAGTGTGGATGAAACTGAAACCAAAACAATAAACTTTTAAAAAGTTTTACGTTCTACTTTTCTATTTTTGATTTTTCTTTCAAAAGGAAACTCAAACTAAAAGAAAAACCAATAATCAAGTTATTGGAAAACAAAAAGTGTAAATATTTATTTTTTATGGTTTTATTTCCTGTTTCAACCGTTGTTTTTTATTTTTAATAATCGAAACTGTAACCTAAATAGAAAAAGTGTTGGTAAAACCGAAAGTGAAACCCAAAAAAATAACTTTTAAAGGGTTTTACTTTCTAATTTCTCGTTTTTTGATTTTTTTTTAAAACCGAAACTGAAACTTAAAAGAAAAACCAATAATAAAGTAATTTGAAAGCAAAAAAGTGTAAGAAAGTAAAACCCTTTAAAAGTTAATTTTTTGGGTTTCAGTTTCGGTTTTCCCCACACTTTTTCTATTTAGGTTACAGAGAAAGTAGAACGTAAAACTTTTTAAAAGTTCATTTTTTTGGTTTCAGTATCGGTTTTACCCATACTTTTTCTATTTAGGTTACAGTTTCGATTATAAAAAAACAAAAAAAACGGTTCAAACCGAAACTAAAACCAGACTGAAAACAAAAAAAATGAACTTTTAAAAGGTTTTACGTTCTAGATTCTCGATTTTTGATTTTTCTTTAAAACTGAAACTGAAATTTCAGAGAAAAACCAAAAATTAAGTAATTGGAAAGCAATAAAGTGTAGCAAATAATTTCTTTAAGTTTTAGTTTCGGTTTGAACCGTTGTTTTTGTTTTATTTATAATCAAAACTGTAACCTAAATAGAAAAAGTGTGGGTAAAACCGAAAGTTAAACCAAAAAAAAAATTTTAAAAGGTTTTACTTTCTAATTTCTCGATTTTTGGTTTTTTCTTTAAAACCGAAACGGAAACTTAAATGAGAAACAAATAATTAAGTACTTGGAAAGCAAAAAAGTGTAGGAATTAATTTCTTGATGTTTTATTTCGGTTTGAACCGTTGTTTTTGTTTTTTACAATCGAAACTGACACCTAAAGGGAAATAGTGTGGGTAAAACAAAAACTGAAACCAAAAAAATGGATTTTTAATGGATTATACTATCTAATTTCTTTTTTTTTTAATTTTTCAGTAAAACCGAAACTGAAACTAAAAGAAAAACCAATAATCAAATTATCGGAAAGCAAAAAGTGTAAATATTAATTTTTATAGGTTTTAATACCGTTTGAACCGTTATTTTTCTTTTTTATAATCGGAACGGAAACTTAAAGAGACAAAATGTGAGTAAAAACAAAACTGAAAGCTCAAAAATGAAATTTTAAATGGTTTTACTTTCTAATTTCTCGTTTTTTGATTTTTCTTTAAAACCGAAACTGAAACTTTAAAGAAAATGCAATAATGAAGTAATTGGAAAGCAAAAAAGTGTAAGAAATAATTTCTTTAGGTTTTAGTTTCGGTTTCTACCGTTGTTTTTGTTTTTTTCTAATCGAAACTGTAACCTAAATAGGAAAAGTGTGGGTAAAACCGAAACTGAAAAAAAATGAACTTTTAAAAAGTTTTACTTTCTAATTTCTCGATTTTTGATTTTTCTTTAAAACGGAAACTGAAACCTAGAAAATGAAACCAATAATCAAGTAAGTGGAAAGCAAAAATGTGTAAATATTGATTTTTTAGGTTTTAGTTCCGGTTTGAATCGTTGTTTTGTTTTTTCTTATAATCGAAACTAAAACCTAAAAAGAAAACGTGTGGGTGAAACCGAAACTGAAACCAAAAAAAGAACTTGTTACGTTCTTTATGTGGACTGAACGCAACAGAAAGACACAGATAGCAGCTTGTATAATTTATAATAATTATTTACTTATGTAATAGATACAAAAATGTATTATTTAATGGCAATAACAAATATCCAGTTTCAACCATCAAAACAACTTGCAATACAAAAAAGTACATGACTGTGCTTAATGATATGATCCAGGATAAGTGTCCAAATCGGAAATCCAAAGTTCTAATCTAGGCGTTGAATTCAGTCCCACGGAGAAATTTTCGAAGTTTGAATGGGTAATTTCAAACAAAAGTTCACAGTCCAATTCCTATTGACTTTCGATATAATCCGTAATCCGACTGAATTGAAAAAGATTGACGGAATAAAAATTTCACTGCTTTAGTCGATCTAGCTCTATTTACAAATTCAGTTTAAACTTTCTCAAACAAGACAAAACTTTTGATCCGAATAAAATGGATGACTTACTTCTTGACCCGAGTAAAAGTGGATGATTTCTTCCCTCGCATCGCGTAACTTCCCAGAATTCCACAGTACAAACACCAGGGCAATACCAGTGATCAATCTATTTAGTTTTAAAAAAATTCTAAATGAATTTTAATTAATTCTAAAATGTTATTTTAAATTTCACCGATTTAAACCTCGAAAGAATAATATAAATATAGAATTATAAATAATAAATATGGGAATTCAAATACGACATTACGTTATATTTACATAACATATGCATGATATTTACATGACATTTACATAACACTCGAAATGGTTGTCGTTTACATAACATTTACATAACACTCTCGACAACATTTACATGATATTTACATAACACCACAAAAATGAACTTTTAAAGGGTTTTACTTTCTAATTTCTCGATTTTTTATTTTTCTTTAAAACCGAAACTGAAACTTTAAAGAAAATGCAATAATGAAGTAATTGGAAAGCAAAAAAGTGTAAGAAATAATTTCTTTAGGTTTTAGTTTCAGTTTCTACTGTTGTTTTTGTTTTTTTCTAATCGAAACTGTAACCTAAATAGGAAAAGTGTGGGTAAAACCGAAACTGAAAAAAAATGAACTTTTAAAAAGTTTTACTTTCTAATTTCTCGATTTTTGATTTTTCTTTAAAACGGAAACTGAAACCTAGAAAATGAAACCAATAATCAAGTAAGTGGAAAGCAAAAATGTGTAAATATTGATTTTTTAGGTTTTAGTTCCGGTTTGAATCGTTGTTTTGTTTTTTCTTATAATCGAAACTAAAACCTAAAAAGAAAACGTGTGGGTGAAACCGAAACTGAAACCAAAAAAAGAACTTGTTACGTTCTTTATGTGGACTGAACGCAACAGAAAGACACAGATAGCAGCTTGTATAATTTATAATAATTATTTACTTATGTGATAGATACAAAAATGTATTATTTAATGGCAATAACAAATATCCAGTTTCAACCATCAAAACAACTTGCAATACAAAAAAGTACATGACTGTGCTTAATGATATGATCCAGGATAAGTGTCCAAATCGGAAATCCAAAGTTCTAATCTAGGCGTTGAATTCAGTCCCACGGAGAAATTTTCGAAGTTTGAATGGGTAATTTCAAACAAAAGTTCACAGTCCAATTCCTATTGACTTTCGATATAATCCGTAATCCGACTGAATTGAAAAAGATTGACGGAATAAAAATTTCACTGCTTTAGTCGATCTAGCTCTATTCACAAATTCAGTTTAAACTTTCTCAAACAAGACAAAACTTTTGATCCGAATAAAATGGATGACTTACTTCTTGACCCGAGTAAAAGTGGATGATTTCTTCCCTCGCATCGCGTAACTTCCCAGAATTCCACAGTACAAACACCAGGGCAATACCAGTGATCAATCTATTTAGTTTTAAAAAAATTCTAAATGAATTTTAATTAATTCTAAAATGTTATTTTAAATTTCACCGATTTAAACCTCGAAAGAATAATATAAATATAGAATTATAAATAATAAATATGGGAATTCAAATACGACATTACGTTATATTTACATAACATATGCATGATATAATAATAATAATAATAATTTATTTTCCAACTCTGTACAATAAATTTAGAAAAATCTTTCTAAGGAGCAAATTGCTCGTAATAAGAAAGATTCAAAAATTCAAAAATCCAAAAGCATGAGGAAACAAATAACAGAAAATATAAAAATACTTAAAGTAAGAAAGAAAAATCTTTGTACATATCTGAAAACAAAAGCCATTTTTTCAATTGTTTCTTATTTTTAACCAAATTTGGTTCACAAATTATATAGGAGGGTAAAAAATTAATTAAGTGTTTAGAAATTAAAGGAAATTGATGATACATAAATGTTTATTTTGTATTAGGAATTTCAAAACTTGAGCAAAGAGAAGATCGCGTAGTGTAATCAATTTGTTTTTTAGGAAAATTATTTAAATTTTTTAAACAAAAACAACCAAGTTTATACATATACAATTGTTGAAAAGACAAAATTTTAAAATTAATTATACAATTTTTATCACGGAAAATATTATAAATAACTTTAGAATGCAATTTTTTTATCCGAAGCAGGTGAGATTTGTATGCACCACCCCAAACAATCAAACAATATTGTAACACAGGTTGGAATAAACTATTAAAAACAATACTTAAAAAATGTATAGGTAAATAATGTTTCAACTCTCGTAAGTATAAACTAATGAACTGCAGCTTCTTAGTAATACTCAAAATATGCTCGGCCCAGGCTAACCGAGAATCTAAAATTACACCGAGATACTTAAAAGAATTAACAAAATGAAAACATGGGCAGTTACAATTTCTTTTGGAACAATTAAACTCATGATATTTAAGATAATTCAAATTAAAATATGGTTTGGTAAATCCAAATCTCATACAGAAAGTTTTCTTTGCATTAACAATAAGCAAATTTGCATCAAACCACTTCCGAAGGATTCCCAATCAGACTCAGCATCACTTACATTTTCAGAATCAGAATTTGAGTAAATCAATGCTAGATCATCAGCATAACCAATGAGCCTACCTTTCAGAGGCAAAGAGAAAATATCATTTATATAAATCAAAAAAAGTATCGGCCCAAGAATCGAACCTTGAGGAACACCAAATTTAACAAAAGCCTCCGAAGATTTGTTTTCTTTAATCCTAACAAACTGCCTTCTATTTAACAAATAAGCACGAAACCAATCTAAAACAACACCCCTAATTCCACAGTGCTCAAGCTTAGCAAATAAAAGAGTATGAGAAACAGAATCAAATGCTTTTTTCAAATCAAAGAAAATAACTAAAGGACACATCTGTTGATCCATTGTTTGGGCAATATGGGAGACAAGCACACAAATTGCTTGCTCAGTACTTTTACCACAACGGAAACCAAATTGCATTGTATGAAAAAAATTATGTTTTGTTAAAAAAGCCATAAGCCTAGATTTCATGGCAGATTCAAAAAGTTTTGAAAAGGTACATAACAAAGAAATAGGCCTATAATTTTCAACATTTTCTCTATCACCACCTTTAAAGATCGGAATGACAGTAACAAGCTTTAGTAAATTTGGAAATTTGCCCTGAATAAAAGATATTTCAATTAAATTTGCCAAGAAAACAGAGAAAAAAATCAACATGTTTCTTAACAAAAGCAGACCTGATACCATCCCATCCAGGACAACAATCCTTAAGTAAAAGAATATAAGACCGAATTTCAGTGATAGAAGGCGGATATAGAAACATACAGCTTGAATTTACATAGCTAAAAGAATTTAAACTTATACTAGTATCAGGAAACAGAGTGGCACAACAATTAATAAAATAGTCATTAAAACCATAGGTAAATCAGGTAAGGAAGGCAAAATGCTTTGTTTGGTTTTAGAACCAGTCAAATCATTAACCAAAGACCATCTTTGTCTTAAATTACTACTTTTAGAAAACTGAAAAGAAAAATAATAAATCTTCTGATTTCGAATCTTCGTAACTACAAGATTTCGAATTTTCTTATACTTCTGCTTTAAAGACAGATTTAAAGGATTTTTTCGAGATCTATTTGCGAACCTATCACGTTTTTTTAATAAACCTATTATTTCATTTGTAATCCAAGGTTTTAGCTTCCTATATTTCTTAGAAGTAATTAAAGTGCTTGATTGACTAATCACCAATTGAATGGAAGAGACAAATCTCTGATAAGATAAATCAATAGGAATATTAATATCTAAATAAGAAACATCAAAAAGTTCAAACTTCTCAGCAACCAAATGATTATTAATTTGAGTACGTGAAGACAAAGAAGAAGTTGGATCACAATAACTAGAAGAGAAACTGACCAAAAGTGGAAAATGGTCCGTAATTGCAGAATCCAAAACAAAAGATCTAAAAAACCTCCGAGCCTCAAAGGGTATAATAGCATGATCAATACAAGTTGAAGAGGTCGAAGTTATTCTAGTAGGGACATTAATAAGATGGAACAGCTTATGATCAAACAAAAACTAAAATATACATTTTATTTACATGACATTTACATAACACTCGAAATGGTTGTCGTTTACATAACATTTACATAACACTCTCGACAACATTTACATGATATTTACATAACACCACAAAAATGAACTTTTAAAGGGTTTTACTTTCTAATTTCTCGATTTTTTATTTTTCTTTAAAACCGAAACTGAAACTTTAAAGAAAATGCAATAATGAAGTAATTGGAAAGCAAAAAAGTGTAAGAAATAATTTCTTTAGGTTTTAGTTTCGGTTTCTACCGTTGTTTTTGTTTTTTTCTAATCGAAACTGTAACCTAAATAGGAAAAGTGTGGGTAAAACCGAAAATGAAAAAAAATGAGCTTTTAAAAAGTTTTACTTTCTAATTTCTCGATTTTTGATTTTTCTTTAAAACGGAAACTGAAACCTAGAAAATGAAACCAATAATCAAGTAAGTGGAAAGCAAAAAAAGTGTAAATATTAATTTTTTTTTTATATTTAGTTTCGGTTTGAACATTTTTTGATAATCGAAACGGAAACCTGAAAAAAAGTGTGGGTGAAACCAAAACTGAAACCAAAACAATAAACTATTAAAGAGTTTTACGTTCTGTTTTTTCATTTTTGATGTTTCTTTGAAAAGGAAACTCAAACTAAAAGAAACACCAATAATCAAGTAATTGGAAAGCAAATAGTGTAAAGATTAATTTTTTTAGGTTTTAGTTTCGGTTTGAACCGTTGTTTTTGTTTTTTTATAATCAAAACTGAAACCTAAAGGGAAATAGTGTAGGTAAAACCAAAACTGAAACAAAAAAATGGACTTTTAATGGGTTTTACGTTCTGTTTTTTTCTATTTTTGATGTTTCTTTGAAAAGGAACCTTAAACTAAAAAAAAACCAATAACCAAGTTATTGGAAAGCAAAAAGATTAAATATACATTTTTTCAGGTTTTAGTTTAGGTTTGAACCGTTGTTTCAGTTTTTTTATAATCAAAACTGTAACCTCAATAGAAAAAAAGTGGGTAAAACCGAAACAGAAATAAAAAAAATGAACTTTTAAAGGGTTTTACGTTCTAAATTCTCGATTTTTGATTTTTCTTTAAAACCGAAACTCAAAATTACAAGAAAAACCAATAATTATATAATTGGAAAGCAAAAAAGTGTAAGAAATAATTTCTTTAGGTTTTAGTTTCGGTTGGAACCGTTGTTTTTGTTTTTTTATAATTGAAACTTTAACCTAAATAGAAAAAGTGTGTGTAAAACCGAAACTGAAAACGAAAAAAATGAACTTTTAATGGGTTTACGTTCTAATTTGTCGATTTTTGATTTTTTATTAAAACCGAAACTTAAACCTAGAAAATAAAACCAATAATCAAAAAAGTGTAAGTATTAATTTTTTTAGGTTTTAGTTTTGGTTTTAACTGTTTTTTGATAATCGAAACGGAAACCTAAAAAAAGTGTAGGTGAAACCGAAACTGAAACCAAAACAATAAACTTTTAAATGGTTTTACGTTCTAAATTCTCGATTTTTGATTTTTCTATAAAATCGAAATTGAAACTTAAAAGAAAAAACAAAAATAAAGTAATTGAAAAGGAAAAAGTGTAAGAAATAATTTCTTTAAGTTTTAGTTTCGGTTTAAATCGTTTTTTTTTATTTATAATCGAAACTTTAACCTAAATAGAAAAAGTGTGTGTAAAACCGAAACTGAAAACCAAAAAAATGAACTTTTAATGGGTTTACGTTCTAATTTGTCGATTTTTGATTTTTTATTAAAACCGAAACTTAAACCTAGAAAATGAAACCAATAATCAAAAAAGTGTAAGTATTAATTTTTTTAGGTTTTAGTTTTGGTTTAACTGTTTTTGATAATCGAAACGGAAACCTAAAAAAAGTGTAGGTGAAACCGAAACTGAAACCAAAACAATAAACTTTTAAATGGTTTTACGTTCTAAATTGTCGATTTTTGATTTTTCTATAAAATCGAAACTGAAACTTAAAAGAAAAACCAAAAATAAAGTAATTGGAAAGCAAAATAATGTAAGAAATAATTTCTTACGAAAAAAAGTTTAAGTGAAACCGAAACTAAAACCAAAACTATAAACTATTAAAAAATTTTACGTTCTGTTTTTTATATTTTTGATTTTTCTTTGAAAAGGAAACTCAATCTAAACGAAAAACCAATAATCAATGATGTGGAAAGAAAAAAAGCGTAAATATTAATTTTTTTAGGTTTTAGTTTCGGTTTGAACTTTTTTTTTGATAATCGAAACGGAAAACTAAAAAAAGTGTCGGTTAAATCGAAAAAGAAACCAAAATAATAAACTATTAAAGAATTTTACGTTCTATTTTTTGTTTTTTTTATGTTTCTTTCAAAAGGAACCTTAAACTAAAAGAAAAACCAATAATTAAGTAATTGGAAAGCAAAAAAGTGTAAGAGAAAATATCTTTAGGTTTTTTTTCGGTTTGAACTGTTTTTTGTTTTTTTTTACAATCGAAACTGAAACCTGAAGGAAAATAATGTGGGTAAAACCGAAACTGAAAACCAAAAAAATGAACTTTTAAAGGGTTTTACGTTATAATTCGTCGATTTTGATTTTTCTTTAAAACCGAAACTCAAACTAAAAGAAAAACCAATAATCAAAATATTGGAAAACAAAAAGTGTAAATATTAATTTTTTGTGGTTTTAGTTTCTGTTTGAATAGTTGTTTTTGTTTTTTATAATCGAAACTGAAACCTAGATAGAAAAAGTGTGGGTAAAATCGAAAATGAAACCAAAAAAATGAACTTTAAAGAGTTTTACGGTCTATTTTTTTAATTTTTGAATTTTTATTAAAAAGGAAACTCAAACTAAAAGAAAAACCAATAATCAAGTTATTGGAAAGCAAAAAGTGTAAATATTAATTTGTATAGGTTTTAATTTCGTTTGAACCCTTTTTTTTGTTTTTTATAATCGGAACTGAAACCTAACGAGAAAAAATGTGAGTAAAACCAAAACTGAAAGCTCAAAAATGAAATTTTTAAGGGTTTGACAATCTAATTTCTCGGTTTTTGATTTATCTGTAAAATCGAAACTGAAATTTAAAAGAAAAACCAAAAATGAAGTATTTGCAAAGCAAAAAAGTGTAAGAAATAATTTCTTTAGGTTTTAGTTTCGGTTTGAACCGTTGTTTTTGTTTTTTATAATCGAAACTCAAACCTAAATAGAAAAAGTGTGGGTAAAACCAAAACTGATACCCAAAAATGAACTTTTAAAGGGTTTTACTTCTAATTTCTCGATTTTTTGATTTTTCTTAAAAAACCGAAACTGAAACTTAAAAGAAAAACCAATAATAAGGTTAATTGGAAAGCAAAAAGTGTAAGAAATAATTTCTTTAAGTTTTAGTTTCGGTTTGAACCGTTGTTTTTGTTTTTTTATAATCGAAACTGAAACCAAATAGAAATAGTGTGAATAAAACCAAAACTGAAAGAAAAAAATGGACTTTTAAAAAGTTTTAGCGTTCTACATTTCTCGATTTTGATCTTTCTTTAAAACCGGAATCTGAACCTAGAAAATGAAACAAATAATCAAGGTAAGTGGAAAGGCAAAAAGGTGTAAATTTCAATTTTTTTAGGTTTTAGTTTATGTTTGAAATTTTTTTTTGATAATCGAAACGGTAACCTACAAAAAAGAGTGTGTGAAACAGAAACTGAAACCAGAAAAATGAACTTGATAGGGTTTTAGCGTTCTATTTTTCTATTTTTGATGTGTTTTTGAAAATGAAGGAACGTTAAACTAAAAGAAAAACCAATAATCAAGTTATTGGAAAGCAAAAAGTGTAAATATAATTTTTTGAGGTTTTAGTTCGGTTTCAAACGTTAATTTTTTTCTAAAATCAAATTGGAACCTAGAAATGAGACCAATAATCAAGTAAGGAAAGCAAAAAGTGTAAATATTAATTTTTTTAGGTTTTAGTTTCGGTTTAATCGTTATTTTTTTGTAAAATCAAAACTGAAACCTAAAGAAAAAAGTGTGAGTAAAACCGAAACTGAAACCAAGAAAATCAACTTTTAAAGGGTTTCACGTTCTAATTTTTCGATTTTTGATTTTACTTTGAAACCAAACTCAAACTTAAAAGAAAAACCAACAATGAAGTAATTGGAAACTAAAAGAAGTGTAAATATTAATTTTTTTAGGTTTTAGTTTCGGTTAGAACCTTTATTTTTTTTTCTAAAATCAAAACTGTAACATAAATAGAGAAAAATGTGAGTAAAACTGAGACTGAAACCAAAATGGGCTTTTAAAGGGCTTTACTACCTACCTAATTTGTCGATCTTTTATTCTACTTTAAAACTGAAACTGACACCTAAAAAAATGAAGTTAATGAAAAGCAAAAAATTGTAAGTATTAATTTCTTTAGGTTTTGTTTCGGTTTGAAACGTTGTGTTTGTTTTATTCTAATCGAAATTAAACCTAAAGAGAAAAAGTGTGGGTATAATGGAAACTGAAACCTAAAAAGAAACGAATAATGAAGTAATTGGAAAGCGAAAAAAATGTAAGAAATAATTTCTTTAAATTTTAGTTTCGGTTTGAACCGTTGTTTTGTTTTTTTATAATCGAAACTGTAACCTAAATAAAAAAAGTCGGTAAAACCGAAACCAAACAAATGAGCTTTTAAAGGGTTTTACCTTCTAATTTCTCGATTTTTGATTTTTCTTTAAAACCGAACTAAACTTAAAGAAAAGGTGTGGGGAAAACCGATACTCAAACCAAAAATGAACTTTTAAAGGGTTTTACGTTCTACTTTCTCGATTTTTGATTTTTCTTTAAAACCGAAACTAAAACCTTGAAAATGAAACCAATAATCAAGAAAGTGGAAAGCAAAAAAGTGTAAATATTATTTTTTTTAGGTTTGAGTTTCGGTTTGACCTTTTTTTTGATAATCGAAACGGAAAACTAAAAAAATGTGTGGGTGAAACCGAAACTGAAACCAAAACAATAAACTATTAAAGACTTTTACGTTATATTTTTTCTATTTCTGATGTTTCTATGAAAAGGAACCTTAAACTAAAAGAAAAACCAATAATCAAGTAATTGGAAAGGAAAAAGTGTAATCATTAATTTTTTAGGTTTTACTTTCGTTTGAACCGTCATTTTTGTTTTTTATAATCGGAAATGAAGCCTAAATAGAAAAAAATGTGAGTAAAACCAAAACTGAAAGCTCAAAAATGAACTTTTAAAGGGTTTTACTTCCTAATTTCTCGATTTTGGATTTTTCTTTAAAACCAAAACTGAAACTTAAAAGAAAAACCAATAATAAATTAATTGGAAAGCAAAAAAGTGTAAGAAATAATTTCTTTAAATTTTTGTTTGGTTTGAACGGTTGTTTTTGTTTTTTTATAATCGAAACTGTAACCTAAATAGAAAAAGTGTGGGTAAAACCGAAAGTGAAACCAAAAAAACTAATTTTTAAAGGGTTTTACTTTCTAATTTCTCGATTTTTGGTTATTCTTTATAACCGAAACTGAAACTTTAATGAGAAACAAATAATTAAGTAATTGGAAAGAAAAAAGTGTAAGAAATAATTTCTTTAGGTTTTAGTTTCGGTTTGAACCGTTGTTTTTGTTTTTTATAATCGAAACTGAAACCTATAGAAAAATGTGGGTAAAACCGATACTCAAACCAAAATATGACTTCTAAAGGGTTTTACGTTCTACTTTCTCGATTTTTGATTTTTCTTTAAAACCGAAACTAAAACCTAGAAATGAAACCAATAATGAAGAAAGTGGAAAGCAAAAAAGTGTAAATATTAATTTTTTTAGGTTTTAGTTTTGGTTCGAACCGTCGTTTTTGTTCTTTTTTGTAATGAAAACTGTAACCTAAATAGAAAAAGTGTGTAAACCGAAGTGAAACCAGAAAAATGAATTTTTAAAGGTTTTACTTTCTAAATTTCTCGATTTTTTGATTTTTCTTTAAAACCGAAACTGAAACTTAGAACAAAAACCAATAATAAAGTAATTGGAGAAGCAAAAAGTGTAAAAAATAATTTCTTTAAGTTATAGTTTCATTTTGACAGTTGTTTTGTTTTTTTATAATCGAAACTGTAACCTGAATAGAGAAAGTGTGGTATAACCAGACTGAAACGAGAAAAATGAACTTTTTAAAGTTTTTACGTCCTAGATTCTCGATTTTTGGTTTTTTCTTTAAAACCGAAACTGAAACTTTAATCAGAAACAAATAATTAAGTAATTGGAAAGCAAACAAGTGTAAGAAATAATTTCTTTAGGTTTTAGTTTCGATTTGAACCGTTGTTTTTGTTTTTTATAATCGAAACTGAAACCTTAATAGAAAAAGTGTGGGGAAAACCGATACTGAAACCAAAAAATTAATTTTTAAAGGGTTTTACGTTCTACTTTCTCGATTTTCGATTTTTCTTTAAAACCGAAACTAAAACCTAGAAAATGAAACCAATAATCAAGAAAGTGGAAAGAAAAAAAGTGTAAATAGTAATTTTTTTATGTTTCAGTTTCGGTTTGAACTTTTTTTTTTCATAATCGAAACGGAAACCTAAAAAAAGTGTGGGTGGAACAGAAACTGAAACTATTTTTTTCTATTTATGGTTTTTCTTTGAAAACGAACCTCAAACTAAAAGAAAAACCAATAATAGAGTTATTGGAAAGCAAAAATAGTAAACATTAATTTTTATAGGTTATAATTTCGTTTGAACAGTTATTTTTCTTTTTTATAATCGGAACTGAAACCTAAAGAGAAAAAATGTGAGTTAAACAAAAACTGAAAGCTCAAAAATGAAATTTTAAAGGGTTTTACTTTCCAATTTTTCGATTTTTGATTTTTCTGAAACTTAAAAGGAAAACGAATAATTAGGTAATTGGAAAGCAAAAAAATGTAAGAATTAATTTCTTACGAAAAAAAAGTGTAAGTGAAACCGAAACTGAAACCAAAACAATAAACTATTAATAAGTTTTACGTTCTATTTTTTCTATTTTTGATTTTCCTTTGAAATGTAACTTTAAACTAAAAGAAAAACCAATAATAAAGTTATTGGAAAGCAAAAAAAGGTAAATATTAATTTTTCATGGTTTTAGTTTCGGTTTGAACCGTTGTTTTTGTTTTTTATAATCGAAACTGAAACCTAAATAGAAATTGTGTGGGTAAAACCAAAACTGAAAGAAAAAAAATGGACTTTTAAAGGGTTTTACGTTCTAATTTCTCGATTTTGATCTTTCTTTAAAACCGAAACTGAAACCTAGAAAATGAAACCAATAATAAAGTAAGTGGAAAGCAAAAAGGTGTAAATTTTTTTTTAGGTTTTACTTTCGGTTTCAACCGTTGTTTTTGTTTTTATAATCGAAACGAAAGCCTAAAGAGAAATAGTGTGGGTGGAACCAAAACTGAAACCATAAAAATGGACTTTTAAATGGTTTTACTATCTAATTTCTCGATTTTTGATTTTTCAGTAAAACCGAAACTGAAACTAAAAGAAAAACCAATAATCAAATATTGGAAAGCAAAAAGTGTAATATTAATTTTTATAGGTTTTAATACCGTTTGAACCGTTATTTTTCTTTTTTATAACGAACGGAAACCTAAAGAGACAAAGTGAGTTAGTAAAACAAAACTGAAAGCTCAAAAATGAAATTTTAAATGGTTTTTACTTTCTAATTTCTCGTTTTTTGATTTTTCTTAAAAACCGAAACTGAAACTTAAAAAAAAACAATAATTTAGTAATTGGAAAGCAAAAAAGTATAAGAAATAATTTATTTAAGTTTTAGTTTCGGTTTGAACCGTTGTTTTTTTTTAATCGAAACTGTAACTTAAATAGAAAAAGTGTGGGTAAATCCGAAATGAAATCAAAAAAATTAACTTTAAAGGGTTTTACTTTCTAATTTCTCGATTTTGTTTTTCTTTAAAACCGAAACTGAAACTTTGCAAATGAAACCAATAATTAAAGCCGTTGAAAGAAAAAAAGCGTAAATATTAATTTTTTTAGGTTTTAGTTTCGGTTAAAACCTTCTTTTTGATATTCGAAACGGAAACTTAAAAAAAAAGTGTGGATGAAACTGAAACCAAAACAATAAACTTTTAAAAAGTTTTACGTTCTACTTTTCTATTTTTGATTTTTCTTTCAAAAGGAAACTCAAACTAAAAGAAAAACCAATAATCAAGTTATTGGAAAACAAAAGTGTAAATATTATTTTTTATGGTTTATTTCCTGTTTCAACCGTTGTTTTTTATTTTTAATAATCGAAACTGTAACCTAAATAGAAAAAGTGTTGTTTAAAACCGAAACTGAAACCCAAAAAAATTAACTTTTAAAGGGTTTTACTTTCTCAATTTCTCGTTTTTTTGATTTTTTTTTTAAAACCGAACTGAAACTTAAAAGAAAAACCAATAATAAAGTAATTTGAAAGCAAAAAAGTGTAAGAAAGTAAAACCCTTTAAAAGTTAATTTTTTGGGTTTCAGTTTCGGTTTTCCCCACACTTTTCTATTTAGGTTACAGAGAAAGTAGAACGTAAAACTTTTAAAAGTTCATTTTTTTGGTTTCAGAATCGGTTTACCCATACTTTTTCTATTTAGGTTACAGTTTCGATTATAAAAAAACAAAAAAACGGTTCAAACCGAAACTAAAAACCAGACCGAAAACAAAAAAAAATGAACTTTTAAAAGGTTTTACGTTCTAGATTCTCGATTTTTGATTTTTCTTTAAAACTGAAACTGAAATTTAAGAGAAAAACCAAAAATAAAGTAATTGGAAAGCAAAAAAGTGTAAGAAATAATTTCTTCAGGTTTTAGTTTCGGTTTCTACCGTTGTTTTTGTTTTTTTTCTAATCGAAACTGTAACCTAAATAGGAAACGTGTGGGTAAAACCGAAACTGAAAAAAAAATGACTTTAAAAAGTTTTACTTTCTAATTTCTCGATTTTTGATTTTTCTTTAAAACGGAAACTGAAACCTAGAAAATGAAACCAATAATCAAGTAAGTGGAAAGCAAAAATGTGTAAATATTGATTTTTTTAGGTTTTAGTTCCGGTTTGAATCGTTGTTTTGTTTTTTCTGATAATCGAAACTAAAACCTAAAAAGGAAAACGTGTGGGGTGAAACGAAACTGAACCAAAAAAAGAACTTGTTACGTTCTTTATGTGGACTGAACGCAACAGAAAGACACAGATAGCAGCTGTATAATTTTATAATAATTATTTACTTATGTAATAGATACAAAAATGTATTATTTAATGGCAATAACAAATATCCAGTTTCAACCATCAAAACAACTTGCAATACAAAAAAGTACATGACTGTGCTTAATGATATGATCCAGGATAAAGTGTCCAATCGGAAATCCAAGTTCTAATCTAGGCGTTGAATTCAGTCCCGACGGAGAAATTTTTCGAAGTTTGAATGGGTAATTTCAAACAAAGTTCACAGTCCAATTCCTATTGACTTTCGATATAATCCAGTAATCCGACTGAATTGAAAAAAGATTGACGGAATAAAATTTCACTGCTTTAGTCGATCTAGCTCTATTACAAATTCAGTTTAAACTTTCTCAAACAAGACAAAAACTTTTGATCCGAATAAAATGGATGACTTACTTCTTGACCCGAGTAAAAGTGGATGATTTCTTCCCTCGCATCGCGTACTTCCCAGAATTCCACAGTACAAACACCAGGGCAATACCAGTGATCAATCTATTTAGTTTTAAAAAAATTCTAAATGAATTTAATTAATTCTAAAATGTTATTTTAAATTTCACCGATTTAAACCTCGAAAGAATAATATAAATATAGAATTATAAATAATAAATATGGGAATTCAAATACGACATTACGTTATATTACATAACATATGCATGATATTTACATGACATTTACATAACACTCGAAATGGTTGTCGTTTACATAACATTTACATAACACTCTCGACAACATTTACATGATATTTACATAACACCACAAAAATGAACTTTTAAAGGGTTTTACTTTCTAATTTCTCGATTTTTTATTTTTCTTTAAACCGAAACTGAAACTTTAAAGAAAATGCAATAATGAAGTAATTGGAAAGCAAAAAAGTGTAAGAAATAATTTCTTTAGGTTTTAGTTTCAGTTTCTACTGTTGTTTTTGTTTTTTTCTAATCGAAACTGTAACCTAAATAGGAAAAGTGTGGGTAAAACCGAAACTGAAAAAAAATGAACTTTTAAAAAGTTTTACTTTCTAATTTCTCGATTTTTGATTTTTCTTTAAAACGGAAACTGAAACCTAGAAAATGAAACCAATAATCAAGTAAGTGGAAAGCAAAAATGTGTAAATATTGATTTTTTAGGTTTTAGTTCCGGTTGAATCGTTGTTTGTTTTTTCTTATAATCGAAACTAAAACCTAAAAAGAAAACGTGTGGGTGAAACCGAAACTGAAACCAAAAAAAGAACTTGTTACGTTCTTTATGTGGAATGAACGCAACAGAAAGACACAGATAGCAGCTTGTATAATTTATAATAATTATTTACTTATGTGATAGATACAAAAATGTATTATTTAATGGCAATAACAAATATCCAGTTTCAACCATCAAAACAACTTGCAATACAAAAAAGTACATGACTGTGCTTAATGATATGATCCAGGATAAGTGTCCAAATCGGAAATCCAAAGTTCTAATCTAGGCGTTGAATTCAGTCCCACGGAGAAATTTTCGAAGTTTGAATGGGTAATTTCAAACAAAAGTTCACAGTCCAATTCCTATTGACTTTCGATATAATCCGTAATCCGACTGAATTGAAAAAGATTGACGGAATAAAAATTTCACTGCTTTAGTCGATCTAGCTCTATTCACAAATTCAGTTAAACTTTCTCAACAAGACAAAACTTTTGATCCGAATAAAATGGATGACTTACTTCTTGACCCGAGTAAAAGTGGATGATTTCTTCCCTCGCATCGCGTAACTTCCCAGAATTCCACAGTACAAACACCAGGGCAATACCAGTGATCAATCTATTTAGTTTTAAAAAAATTCTAAATGAATTTTAATTAATTCTAAAATGTTATTTTAAATTTCACCGATTTAACCTCGAAAGAATAATATAAATATAGAATTATAAATAATAAATATGGGAATTCAAATACGACATTACGTTATATTTACATAACATATGCATGATATAATAATAATAATAATAATTTATTTTCCAACTCTGTACAATAAATTTTCGAAAAATCTTTCTTAGGAGCAAATTGCTCGTAGTAAGAAAGATTCAAAAATTCAAAAATCCAAAAGCATGAGTAAACAAATAACAGAAAATATAAAAATACTTAAAGTAAGAAAGAAAAATCTTTGTACATATCTGAAAACAAAAGCCATTTTTTCAATTGTTTCTTATTTTTAACCAAATTTGGTTCACAAATTATATAGGAGGTTAAAAATTAATTAAGTGTTTAGAAATTAAAGGAAATTGATGATGCATAAATGTATATTTTGTATTAGGAATTTCAAAACTTGAGCAAAGAGAAGATCGCGTAGTGTAATCAATTTGTTGTTTAGGAAAAATTATTTAAATTTTTTAAACAAAAACAACCAAGTTTATACATATACAATTGTTGAAAAGACAAAATTTTAAAATTAATTATACAATTTTTATCACGGAAAATATTATAAATAACTTTAGAATGCAATTTTTTTATCCGAAGCAGGTGAGATTTGTATGCACCACCCCAAACAATCAAACAATATTGTAACACAGATTGGAATAAACTATTAAAAACAATACTTAAAAAAAAATGTATAGGTAAATAATGTTTCAACTCTCGCAAGTATAAACTAATGAACTGCAGCTTCTTAGTAATACTCAAAATATGCTCGGCCCAGGCTAACCGAGAATCTAAAATTACACCGAGATACTTAAAAGAATTAATAAAATGAAAACATGGGCAGTTACAATTTCTTTTGGAACAATTAAACTCATGATATTTAAGATAATTCAAATTAAAATATGGTTTGGTAAATCCAACTCTCATACAGAAAGTTTTCTTTGCATTAACAATAAGCAAATTTGCATCAAACCACTTCCGAAGGATTCCCAAATCAGACTCAGCATCACTTACATTTTCAGAATCAGAATTTGAGTAAATCAATGCTAGATCATCAGCATAACCAATGAGCCTACCTTTCAGAGGCAAAGAGAAAATATCATTTATATAAATCAAAAAAAGTATCGGCCCAAGAATCGAACCTTGAGGAACACCAAATTTAACAAAAGCTCCGAAGATTTGTTTTCTTTAATCCTAACAAACTGCCTTCTATTTAACAAATAAGCACGAAACCAATCTAAAACAACACCCCTAATTCCACAGTGCTCAAGCTTAGCAAATAAAAGAGTATGAGAAACAGAATCAAATGCTTTTTTCAAATCAAAGAAAATAACTAAAGGACACATCTGTTGATCCATTGTTTGGGCAATATGGGAGACAAGCACACAAATTGCTTGCTCAGTACTTTTACCACAACGGAAACCAAATTGCATTGTATGAAAAAAATTATGTTTTGTTAAAAAGCTATAAGCCTAGATTTCATGGCAGATTCAAAAAGTTTTGAAAAGGTACATAACAAAGAAATAGGCCTATAATTTTCAACATTTTCTCTATCACCACCTTTAAAGATCGGAATGACAGTAACAAGCTTTAGTAAATTTGGAAATTTGCCCTGAATAAAAGATATTTCAATTAAATTTGCCAAGAAAACAGAGAAAAAATCAACATGTTTCTTAACAAAAGCAGACCTGATACCATCCCATCCAGGACAACAATCCTTAAGTAAAAGATATAAGACCGAATTTCAGTGATAGAAGGCGGATATAGAAACATACAGCTTGAATTTACATAGCTAAAAGAATTTAAACTTATACTAGTATCAGGAAACAGAGTGGCACAACAATTAATAAAATAGTCATTAAAAACCATAGGTAAATCAGGTAAGGAAGGCAAAATGCTTTGTTTGGTTTTAGAACCAGTCAAATCATTAACCAAAGACCATCCTTGTCTTAAATTACTACTTTTAGAAAACTGAAAAGAAAAATAATAAATCTTCTGATTTCGAATCTTCGTAACTACAAGATTTCGAATTTTCTTATACTTCTGCTTTAAAGACAGATTTAAAGGATTTTTTCGAGATCTATTTGCGAACCTATCACGTTTTTTTAATAAACCTATTATTTCATTTGTAATCCAAGGTTTTAGCTTCCTATATTTCTTAGAAGTAATTAAAGTGCTTGATTGACTAATCACCAATTGAATGGAAGAGACAAATCTCTGATAAGATAAATCAATAGGAATATTAATATCTAAATAAGAAACATCAAAAAGTTCAAACTTCTCAGCAACCAAATGATTATTAATTTGAATACGTGAAGACAAAGAAGAAGTTGGACCACAATAACTAGAAGAGAAACTGACCAAAAGTGGAAAATGGTCCGTAATTGCAGAATCCAAAACAAAAGATCTAAAAAACCTCCGAGCCTCAAAGGGTATAATAGCATGATCAATACAAGTTGAAGAGGTCGAAGTTATTCTAGTAGGGACATTAATAAGATGGAACAGCTTATGATCAAACAAAAACTAAAATATACATTTTATTTACATGACATTTACATAACACTCGAAATGGTTGTCGTTTACATAACATTTACATAACACTCTCGACAACATTTACATGATATTTACATAACACCACAAAAATGAACTTTTAAAGGGTTTTACTTTCTAATTTCTCGATTTTTTATTTTTCTTTAAAACCGAAACTGAAACTTTAAAGAAAATGCAATAATGAAGTAATTGGAAAGCAAAAAAGTGTAAGAAATAATTTCTTTAGGTTTTAGTTTCGGTTTCTACCGTTGTTTTTGTTTTTTTCTAATCGAAACTGTAACCTAAATAGGAAAAGTGTGGGTAAAACCGAAAATGAAAAAAAATGAGCTTTTAAAAAGTTTTACTTTCTAATTTCTCGATTTTTGATTTTTCTTTAAAACGGAAACTGAAACCTAGAAAATGAAACCAATAATCAAGTAAGTGGAAAGCAAAAAAAGTGTAAATATTAATTTTTTTTTATATTTTAGTTTCGGTTTGAACATTTTTTTGATAATCGAAACGGAAACCTGAAAAAAAGTGTGGGTGAAACCAAAACTGAAACCAAAACAATAAACTATTAAAGAGTTTTACGTTCTGTTTTTTCATTTTTGATGTTTCTTTGAAAAGGAAACTCAAACTAAAAGAAACACCAATAATCAAGTAATTGGAAAGCAAATAGTGTAAAGATTAATTTTTTTAGGTTTTAGTTTCGGTTTGAACCGTTGTTTTTGTTTTTTTATAATCAAAACTGAAACCTAAAGGGAAATAGTGTAGGTAAAACCAAAACTGAAACAAAAAAATGGACTTTTAATGGGTTTTACGTTCTGTTTTTTTCTATTTTTGATGTTTCTTTGAAAAGGAACCTTAAACTAAAAAAAAACAATAACCAAGTTATTGGAAAGCAAAAAGATTAAATATACATTTTTTCAGGTTTTAGTTTAGGTTTGAACCGTTGTTTCAGTTTTTTTATAATCGAAACTGTAACCTCAATAGAAAAAAAGTGGGTAAAACCGAAACAGAAACCAAAAAAATGAACTTTTAAAGGGTTTTACGTTCTAAATTCTCGATTTTTGATTTTTCTTTAAAACCGAAACTCAAAATTACAAGAAAAACCAATAATTATATAATTGGAAAGCAAAAAAGTGTAAGAAATAATTTCTTTAGGTTTTAGTTTCGGTTGGAACCGTTGTTTTTGTTTTTTTATAATTGAAACTGAAACGTAAAGGGAAAAAGTGTGGGTAAAACCAAAACTGAAACAAAAAATTGACTTTTAATGGGTTTTACTATCTAATTTGTCTATTTTTGATTTTTCTCTAAAACGGAATCAGAAACTTTAAAAAAAATGAAGTAATTGGAAAGGAAAAAGTGTAAGAAATAATTTCTTTAAGTTTTAGTTTCGGTTTAAATCGTTGTTTTTTTATTTATAATCGAAACTTTAACCTAAATAGAAAAAGTGTGTGTAAAACCGAAACTGAAAACCAAAAAAATGAACTTTTAATGGGTTTACGTTCTAATTTGTCGATTTTTGATTTTTTATTAAAACCGAAACTTAAACCTAGAAAATGAAACCAATAATCAAAAAAGTGTAAGTATTAATTTTTTTAGGTTTTAGTTTTGGTTTTAACTGTTTTTTGATAATCGAAACGGAAACCTAAAAAAAGTGTAGGTGAAACCGAAACTGAAACCAAAACAATAAACTTTTAAATGGTTTTACGTTCTAAATTGTCGATTTTTGATTTTTCTATAAAATCGAAACTGAAACTTAAAAGAAAAAACAAAAATAAAGTAATTGGAAAGGAAAAAGTGTAAGAAATAATTTCTTTAAGTTTTAGTTTCGGTTTAAATCGTTGTTTTTTTATTTATAATCGAAACTTTAACATAAATAGAAAAAGTGTGTGTAAAACCGAAACTGAAAACCAAAAAAATGAACTTTTAATGGGTTTACGTTCTAATTTGTCGATTTTTGATTTTTATTAAACCGAAACTTAACCTAGAAATTGAAACCAATAATCAAAAAAGTGTAAGTATTAATTTTTTTAGGTTTTAGTTTTGGTTTTAACTGTTTTTTGATAATCGAAACGGAAACCTAAAAAAAGTGAAGGTGAAACCGAAACTGAAACCAAAACAATAAACTTTTAAATGGTTTTACGTTCTAAATTCTCGATTTTTGATTTTTCTATAAAATCGAAACTGAAACTTAAAAGAAAAAACAAAAATAAAGTAATTGGAAAGGAAAAAGTGTAAGAAATAATTTCTTTAAGTTTTAGTTCCGGTTTAAATCGTTGTTTTTTTATTTATAATCGAAACTTTAACCTAAATAGAAAAAGTGTGTGTAAAACCGAAACTGAAAACCAAAAAAATGAACTTTTAATGGGTTTACGTTCTAATTTGTCGATTTTTGATTTTTTATTAAAACCGAAACTTAAACCTAGAAAATGAAACCAATAATCAAAAAAGTGTAAGTATTAATTTTTTTAGGTTTTAGTTTTGGTTTTAACTGTTTTTTGATAATCGAAACGGAAACCTAAAAAAAGTGTAGGTGAAACCGAAACTGAAACCAAAACAATAAACCTTTAAATGGTTTTACGTTCTAAATTGTCGATTTTTGATTTTTCTATAAAATCGAAACTGAAACTTAAAAGAAAAAACAAAAATAAAGTAATTGGAAAGGAAAAAGTGTAAGAAATAATTTCTTTAAGTTTTAGTTTCGGTTTAAATCGTTGTTTTTTTATTTATAATCGAAACTTTAACATAAATAGAAAAAGTGTGTGTAAAACCGAAACTGAAAACCAAAAAAATGAACTTTTAATGGGTATACGTTCTAATTTGTCGATTTTTGATTTTTTATTAAAACCGAAACTTAAACCTAGAAAATGAAACCAATAATCAAAAAAGTGTAAGTATTAATTTTTTTAGGTTTTAGTTTTGGTTTTAACTGTTTTTTGATAATCGAAACGGAAACCTAAGAAAAGTGTAGGTGAAACCGAAACTGAAACCAAAACAATAAACTTTTAAATGGTTTTACGTTCTAAATTGTCGATTTTTGATTTTTCTATAAAATCGAAACTGAAACTTAAAAGAAAAACCAAAAATAAAGTAATTGGAAAGCAAAATAATGTAAGAAATAATTTCTTACGAAAAAAAGTTTAAGTGAAACCGAAACTAAAACCAAAACTATAAACTATTAAAGAATTTTACGTTCTGTTTTTTATATTTTTGATTTTTCTTTGAAAAGGAAACTCAATCTAAACGAAAAACCAATAATCAGTGATGTGGAAAGAAAAAAAGCGTAAATATTAATTTTTTTAGGTTTTTAGTTTCGGTTTGAACTTTTTTTTTTTGATAATCGAAACGGAAACCTAAAGAAGTGTGGGTTAAACTGAAACTGAAACCAAAAAATGAACTTTTCCAGCGTTTTTCGTTCTATTGTTTCTATTTTTTATGTTTCTTTGAAAATGAACCTTAAAGAAAAAGAAAAACCAATAATCAAGTTATTGGAAAGCAAAAAGTGTAAATATTAATTTTTTTAAATTTTGTTTCGTTTTTAACCGTTGTTTTTGTTTTTTATAATCGAAACTGTAACCTAAATAGAAAAAAACTGTGGGTTTAAAACCGAAACTGAAACCAAAACAATTAACTTTTAAGTGTTTCACTTTCTAATTTCTCGATTTTTTAATTTTTTATTAAATCGAAACAGAAACCTAGAAAATGAAAACCAATAATCAAGTAAGTGGAAAGCGAAATGTGTAAATATTAATTTTTTTAGGTTTTAGTTTCGGTTTGAAAATTTTTATTGAAAATCGAAATGGAAAACTAAAAAAAGTGTCGGTTAAATCGAAAAAGAAACCAAAATAATAAACTATTAAAGAATTTTACGTTCTATTTTTTTTTTTTTGATGTTTCTTTCAAAAGGAACCTTAAACTAAAAGAAAAACCAATAATTAAGTAATTGGAAAGCAAAAAAGTGTAAGAGAAAATATCTTTAGGTTTTTTTTCGGTTTGAACTGTTTTTTGTTTTTTTTTACAATCGAAACTGAAACCTGAAGGAAAATAATGTGGGTAAAACCGAAACTGAAAACCAAAAAAATGAACTTTTAAAGGGTTTTACGTTATAATTCGTCGATTTTTGATTTTTCTTTAAAACCGAAACTCAAACTAAAAGAAAAACCAATAATCAAAATATTGGAAAACAAAAAGTGTAAATATTAATTTTTTGTGGTTTTAGTTTCTGTTTGAATAGTTGTTTTTGTTTTTTATAATCGAAACTGAAACCTAGATAGAAAAAGTGTGGGTAAAATCGAAAATGAAACCAAAAAAATGAACTTTAAAGAGTTTTACGGTCTATTTTTTTAATTTTTGAATTTTTATTAAAAAGGAAACTCAAACTAAAAGAAAAACCAATAATCAAGTTATTGGAAAGCAAAAAGTGTAAATATTAATTTGTATAGGTTTTAATTTCGTTTGAACCCTTTTTTTTGTTTTTTATAATCGGAACTGAAACCTAACGAGAAAAAATGTGAGTAAAACCAAAACTGAAAGCTCAAAAATGAAATTTTAAAGGGTTTTACTTTCTAATTTCTCGATTTTTGATTTTTCTTTAAAACCGAAATTTAAACTTAAAAGAAAAACCAATAATTATATAATTGGAAAGCAAAAAAGTGCACGAAATAATTTCTTTAGGTTTTAGTTTCGGTTTGAACCGTTGTTTTTGTGTTTTATAATCGATACTGAAACGTAAAGGGAAATAGTGTTGGTAAAACCAAAACTGAAATCAAAAAAGTGAACTTTTAAAGGGTTTTACTATCCGATTTGTCGATTTTTGATTTTTCTTTAAAACCGAACCTGAAACTTAAAAGAAAAACCGAAAATTAAGTAATTCGAGAGTAAAAAAGTGAAATGAATAATTTCTTTAGGTTTTAGTTTCGGTTTTTAACCGTTATTTTTGTTTTTTTTTATAATCGGAACTGAAACGTAAAGAAAAAAAATGTGGGTAAAACAAAAACTAAAACAACAAAAATGAAATTTTTAAGGGTTTTACAATCTAATTTCTCGATTTTTGATTTATCTGTAAAATCGAAACTGAAATTTAAAAGAAAAACCAAAAATGAAGTAATTGCAAAGCAAAAAAGTGTAAGAAATAATTTCTTTAGGTTTTAGTTTCGGTTTGAACCGTTGTTTTTGTTTTTTATAATCGAAACTCAAACCTAAATAGAAAAAGTGTGGGTAAAACCGAAACTGATACCCAAAAAATGAACTTTTAAAGGGTTTTACTTTCTAATTTCTCGATTTTTGATTTTTCTTAAAAACCGAAACTGAAACTTAAAAGAAAAACCAATAATAAAGTAATTGGAAAGCAAAAAAGTGTAAGAAATAATTTCTTTAAGTTTTAGTTTCGGTTTGAACCGTTGTTTTTGTTTTTTATAATCGAAACTGAAACCAAAATAGAAATAGTGTGAATAAAACCAAAACTGAAAGAAAAAAATGGACTTTTAAAAAGTTTTACGTTCTAATTTCTCGATTTTGATCTTTCTTTAAAACCGAATCTGAAACCTAGAAAATGAAACAAATAATCAAGTAAGTGGAAAGCAAAAAGGTGTAAATTTCAATTTTTTTAGGTTTTAGTTTATGTTTGAAATTTTTTTTGATAATCGAAACGGTAACCTACAAAAAAGAGTGTGTGAAACAGAAACTGAAACCAGAAAAATGAACTTTGATAGGGTTTTACGTTCTATTTTTTCTATTTTTGATGTGTTTTTGAAAATGAACGTTAAACTAAAAGAAAAACCAATAATCAAGTTATTGGAAAGCAAAAAGTGTAAATATAATTTTTTGAGGTTTTAGTTTCGGTTTCAAACGTTAATTTTTTTCTAAAATCAAAATTGAAACCTAGAAAATGAGACCAATAATCAAGTAAGTGGAAAGCAAAAAGTGTAAATATTAATTTTTTTAGGTTTTAGTTTCGGTTTAATCGTTATTTTTTTGTAAAATCAAAACTGAAACCTAAAGAAAAAAGTGTGAGTAAAACCGAAACTGAAACCAAGAAAATCAACTTTTAAAGGGTTTCACGTTCTAATTTTTCGATTTTTGATTTTACTTTGAAACCAAAACTCAAACTTAAAAGAAAAACCAACAATGAAGTAATTGGAAACTAAAAGAAGTGTAAATATTAATTTTTTTAGGTTTTAGTTTCGGTTAGAACCTTTATTTTTTTTTCTAAAATCAAAACTGTAACATAAATAGAGAAAATGTGAGTAAAACTGAGACTGAAACCAAAAAATGGGCTTTTTAAAGGGCTTACTACCTAATTTGTCGATCTTTTATTCTACTTTAAACCGAAACTGACCCTAAAAGAAAAACAATAATGAAGTTAATGAAAAGCAAAAAAGTGTAAGTATTAATTTCTTTAGGTTTTTGTTTCGGTTTGAAACGTTGTGTTTGTTTTTTTCTAATCGAAATTAAACCTAAAGAGAAAAAGTGTGGGTATAATGGAAACTGAAACCTAAAAAAGAAACGAATAATGAAGTAATTGGAAAGCGAAAAAAATGTAAGAAATAATTTCTTTAAATTTTAGTTTCGGTTTGAACCGTTGTTTTTGTTTTTTTATAATCGAAACTGTAACCTAAATAAAAAAAGTGTCGGTAAAACCGAAACCAAACAAATGAGCTTTTAAAGGGTTTTACCTTCTAATTTCTCGATTTTTGATTTTTCTTTAAAACCGAAACTGAAACTTAAAAGAAAAGGTGTGGGGAAAACCGATACTCAAACCAAAAATGAACTTTTAAAGGGTTTTACGTTCTACTTTCTCGATTTTTGATTTTTCTTTAAAACCGAAACTAAAACCTTGAAAATGAAACCAATAATCAAGAAAGTGGAAAGCAAAAAAGTGTAAATATTAATTTTTTTTAGGTTTGAGTTTCGGTTTGACCTTTTTTTTGATAATCGAAACGGAAAACTAAAAAAAAGTGTGGATGAAACCGAAACTGAAATCAAAATAATAAACTATTAAAGAGTTTTACGTTATATTTTTTCTATTTCTGATGTTTCTTTGAAAAGGAACCTTAAACTAAAAGAAAAACCAATAATCAAGTAATTGGAAAGGAAAAAGTGTAATCATTAATTTTCAGGGTTTAGTTCGGTTTGAACCGTTATTTTTGTTTTTTATAATCGGAACTGAAACCTAAAGAGAGAAAATGTTGGTGAAACCAAAACTGAAACGAAAAAAATGGTCTTTTAAAGGGTTTTACGTTCTAGATTCTCGATTTTTGATTTTTCTTTAAAACAGAACTGAAACTTAAAGAGAAACCAAAATAAAGTAATTGGAAAGCAAAAAAGTGTAAGAAATAATTTCTTTAGGTTTTAGTTTCGGTTTAAACCGTTGTTTTTTTTATAATCGAAACTGAAACGTAAAGGGAAATAGTGTGGTTAAAACCAAAACTGAAACAAAAAAATGGATTTTTAATGGGTTTTACTATCTAATTTTCCTATTTTTGATTTTTCTGAAAAATGGAATTTAGAAACTTTAAAAAATACTAAAAATTAAGTAATTGGAAAGCAAAAAGTGTAAGAAATAATTTCTTTAAGTTTTAGTTTCGGTTTGAGCCGTTGTTTTTGTTTATTTATAAACGAAACTTTACCCTAAGTATAAAAAGTGTGGGTAAAACCGAAATGAAAACCAAAAAATGAACTTTTATAGGGTTTTACGTTCTAATTTGTCGATTTTTGATTTTTCTTTAAAACCGAAACTGAAACCTAGAAAATGAATTCAATAATCAAAAAAGTGGAAAGCAAAAAAGTGTAAATATTAATTTTTTTTAGGTTTTAGTTTTGGTTTTAAATTTTTTTTGATAATCAAAACGGAAACCTAAAAAATGTGTGGGTGAAACCGAAACTGAAACCAAAACAATAAACTATTAAAGAATTTTACGTTATATTTTTTCTATTTCTGATGTTTCTATGAAAAGGAACCTTAAACTAAAAGAAAAACCAATAATCAAGTAATTGGAAAGGAAAAAGTGTAATCATTAATTTTTTAGGTTTTACTTTCGTTTGAACCGTCATTTTTGTTTTTTATAATCGGAAATGAAGCCTAAAGAGAAAAAATGTGAGTAAAACCAAAACTGAAAGCTCAAAAATGAACTTTTAAAGGGTTTTACTTCCTAATTTCTCGATTTTGGATTTTTCTTTAAAACCAAAACTGAAACTTAAAAGAAAAACCAATAATAAATTAATTGGAAAGCAAAAAAGTGTAAGAAATAATTTCTTTAAATTTTTGTTTCGGTTTGAACGGTTGTTTTTGTTTTTTTATAATCGAAACTGTAACCTAAATAGAAAAAGTGTGGGTAAAACCGAAAGTGAAACCAAAAAAACTAATTTTTAAAGGGTTTTACTTTCTAATTTCTCGATTTTTGGTTTTTCTTATAACCGAAACTGAAACTTTAATGAGAAACAAAATAATTAAGTAATTGGAAAGAAAAAAGTGTAAGAAATAATTTCTTTAGGTTTTAGTTTCGGTTTGAACCGTTGTTTTTGTTTTTTATAATCGAAACTAAAACCTAAATAGAAAAAGTGTGGGTAAAACCGATACTCAAACCAAAATATGACCTTCTAAAGGGTTTTACGTTCTACTTTCTCGATTTTTGATTTTTCTTTAAAACCGAAACTAAAACCTAGAAAATGAAACCAATAATGAAGAAAGTGGAAAGCAAAAAAGTGTAAATATTATTTTTTTTAGGTTTTAGTTTCGGTTCGAACCGTCGTTTTTGTTCTTTTTTGTAATGAAAACTGTAACCTAAATAGAAAAAGTGTGGGTAAAACCGAAAGTGAAACCAGAAAAATGAACTTTTAAAGGGTTTTACTTTCTAATTTCTCGATTTTTGATTTTTCTTAAAACCGAAACTGAAACTTAAAAGAAAAACCAATAATAAAGTAATTGGAAAGCAAAAAAGTGTAAGAAATAATTTCTTTAAGTTTTAGTTTCGGTTTGAACCGTTGTTTTTGTTTTTTATAATCGAAACTGAAACCAAAATAGAAATAGTGTGAATAAAACCAAAACTGAAAGAAAAAAATGGACTTTTAAAAGTTTTACGTTCTAATTCTCGATTTTGATCTTTCTTTAAAACCGAATCTGAAACCTAGAAATGAAACAAATAATCAAGTAAGTGGAAAGCAAAAAGGTTGTAAATTTCAATTTTTTTAGGTTTTAGTTTATGTTTGAAATTTTTTTTTGATAATCGAAACGGTAACCTACAAAAAGAGTGTGTGAAACAGAAACTGAAACCAGAAAAATGAACTTTGATAGGGTTTTACGTTCTATTTTTCTATTTTTGATGTGTTTTTGAAATGAACGTTTAAACTAAAAGAAAAACCAATAATCAAGTTATTGGAAAGCAAAAAGTGTAAATATAATTTTTTGAGGTTTTAGTTTCGGTTTCAAACGTTAATTTTTTTCTAAAATCAAAATTGAAACCTAGAAAATGAGACCAATAATCAAGTAAGTGGAAAGCAAAAAGTGTAAATATTAATTTTTTTAGGTTTTAGTTTCGGTTTAATCGTTATTTTTTTGTAAAATCAAAACTGAAACCTAAAGAAAAAAGTGTGAGTAAAACCGAAACTGAAACCAAGAAAATCAACTTTTAAAGGGTTTCACGTTCTAATTTTTCGATTTTTGATTTTACTTTGAAACCAAAACTCAAACTTAAAAGAAAACCAACAATGAAGTAATTGGAAACTAAAGAAGTGTAAATATTAATTTTTTTAGGTTTTAGTTTCGGTTAGAACCTTTATTTTTTTTTTCTAAATCAAAACTGTAACATAAATAGAGAAAATGTGAGTAAAACTGAGACTGAACCAAAAAATGGGCTTTTTAAAGGGCTTTACTACCTAATTTGTCGATCTTTTATTCTACTTTAAAACCGAAACTGACCCCTAAAAGAAAAACAATAATGAAGTTAATGAAAAGCAAAAAAGTGTAAGTATTAATTTCTTTAGGTTTTTGTTTCGGTTTGAAACGTTGTGTTTGTTTTTTTCTAATCGAAATTAAACCTAAAGAGAAAAAGTGTGGGTTATAATGGAAACTGAAACCTAAAAAAGAAACGAATAATGAAGTAATTGGAAAGCGAAAAAATGTAAGAAATAATTTCTTTAAATTTTACTTTCGGTTTGAACCGTTGTTTTTGTTTTTTTATAATCGAAACTGTAACCTAAAGAAAAAAAGTGTCGGTAAACCGAAACCAAACAAATGAGCTTTTAAAGGGTTTTACCTTCTAATTTCTCGATTTTTGATTTTCTTTAAACCGAAACTGAAACTTAAAAGAAAAGGTGTGGGGAAAACCGATACTCAAACCAAAAATGAACTTTTAAAGGGTTTTACGTTCTACTTTCTCGATTTTTGATTTTTCTTTAAAACCGAAACTAAAACCTTGAAAATGAAACCAATAATCAAGAAAGTGGAAAGCAAAAAAGTGTAAATATTAATTTTTTTTAGGTTTGAGTTTCGGTTTGACCTTTTTTTTGATAATCGAAACGGAAAACTAAAAAAAAGTGTGGATGAAACCGAAACTGAAATCAAAATAATAAACTATTAAAGAGTTTTACGTTATATTTTTTCTATTTCTGATGTTTCTTTGAAAAGGAACCTTAAACTAAAAGAAAAACCAATAATCAAGTAATTGGAAAGGAAAAAGTGTAATCATTAATTTTTCAGGGTTTAGTTTCGGTTTGAACCGTTATTTTTGTTTTTTTATAATCGGAACTGAAACCTAAGAGAGAAAATGTTGGTGTGAACCAAAACTGAAACGAAAAAAATGGTCTTTTTAAAGGGTTTTACGTTCTAGATTCTCGATTTTTGATTTCTTTTAAAACAGAAACTGAAACTTAAAAGAGAAACCAAAAATAAAGTAATTGGAAAGCAAAAAAGTGTAAGAAATAATTTCTTAGGTTTTAGTTTCGGTTTAAACCGTTGTTTTTTTTTATAATCGAAACTGAAACGTAAGGGAAATAGTGTGGTTTAAAACCAAAACTGAAACAAAAAATGGATTTTTAATGGGTTTTACTATCTAATTTTCCTATTTTTGATTTTTCTGAAAATGGAATTTAGAACTTTAAAAAATACTAAAATTAAGTAATTGGAAAGCAAAAAGTGTAAGAAATAATTTCTTTAAGTTTTAGTTTCGGTTTGAGCCGTTGTTTTTGTTTATTTATAAACGAAACTTTACCCTAAGTATAAAAAGTGTGGGTAAAACCGAAATGAAAACCAAAAAATGAACTTTTATAGGGTTTTACGTTCTAATTTGTCGATTTTTGATTTTTCTTTAAAACCGAAACTGAAACCTAGAAAATGAATTCAATAATCAAAAAAGTGGAAAGCAAAAAAGTGTAAATATTAATTTTTTTTAGGTTTTAGTTTTGGTTTTAAATTTTTTTTGATAATCAAAACGGAAACCTAAAAAATGTGTGGGTGAAACCGAAACTGAAACCAAAACAATAAACTATTAAAGAATTTTACGTTATATTTTTTCTATTTCTGATGTTTCTATGAAAAGGAACCTTAAACTAAAAGAAAAACCAATAATCAAGTAATTGGAAAGGAAAAAGTGTAATCATTAATTTTTTAGGTTTTACTTTCGTTTGAACCGTCATTTTTGTTTTTTATAATCGGAAATGAAGCCTAAAGAGAAAAAATGTGAGTAAAACCAAAACTGAAAGCTCAAAAATGAACTTTTAAAGGGTTTTACTTCCTAATTTCTCGATTTTGGATTTTTCTTTAAAACCAAAACTGAAACTTAAAAGAAAAACCAATAATAAATTAATTGGAAAGCAAAAAAGTGTAAGAAATAATTTCTTTAAATTTTTGTTTCGGTTTGAACGGTTGTTTTTGTTTTTTTATAATCGAAACTGTAACCTAAATAGAAAAAGTGTGGGTAAAACCGAAAGTGAAACCAAAAAAACTAATTTTTAAAGGGTTTTACTTTCTAATTTCTCGATTTTTGGTTTTTCTTTATAACCGAAACTGAAACTTTAATGAGAAACAAATAATTAAGTAATTGGAAAGAAAAAAAGTGTAAGAAATAATTTCTTTAGGTTTTAGTTTCGGTTTGAACCGTTGTTTTTGTTTTTTATAATCGAAACTAAAACCTAAATAGAAAAAGTGTGGGTAAAACCGATACTCAAACCAAAATATGACCTTCTAAAGGGTTTTACGTTCTACTTTCTCGATTTTTGATTTTTCTTTAAAACCGAAACTAAAACCTAGAAAATGAAACCAATAATGAAGAAAGTGGAAAGCAAAAAAGTGTAAATATTATTTTTTTTAGGTTTTAGTTTCGGTTCGAACCGTCGTTTTTGTTCTTTTTTGTAATGAAAACTGTAACCTAAATAGAAAAAGTGTGGGTAAAACCGAAAGTGAAACCAGAAAAATGAATTTTTAAAGAGTTTTACTTTCTAATTTCTCGATTTTTGATTTTTCTTTAAAACCGAAACTGAAACTTAGAACAAAAACCAATAATAAAGTAATTGGAAAGCAAAAAGTGTAAAAAATAATTTCTTTAAGTTATAGTTTCATTTTGAACAGTTGTTTTGTTTTTTTATAATCGAAACTGTAACCTGAATAGAGAAAGTGTGGGTATAACCAGACTGAAACGAGAAAAATGAACTTTTAAAAGTTTTTACTTCCTAGATTCTCGATTTTTGGTTTTTTCTTTAAAACCGAAACTGAAACTTTAATCAGAAACAAATAATTAAGTAATTGGAAAGCAAACAAGTGTAAGAAATAATTTCTTTAGGTTTTAGTTTCGGTTTCTACCGTTGTTTTTTTTTATAATCGAAACTGTAACTTAAATAGAAAAAGTGTGGGTAAATCCGAAAATGAAATCAAAAAAATTAACTTTAAAGGGTTTTACTTTCTAATTTCTCGATTTTTGTTTTTCTTTAAAACCGAAACTGAAACTTTGCAAATGAAACCAATAATTAAAGCCGTTGAAAGAAAAAAAGCGTAAATATTAATTTTTTTAGGTTTTAGTTTCGGTTAAAACCTTCTTTTTGATATTCGAAACGGAAACTTAAAAAAAAGTGTGGATGAAACTGAAACCAAAACAATAAACTTTTAAAAAGTTTTACGTTCTACTTTTCTATTTTTGATTTTTCTTTCAAAAGGAAACTCAAACTAAAAGAAAAACCAATAATCAAGTTATTGGAAAACAAAAAGTGTAAATATTTATTTTTTATGGTTTTATTTCCTGTTTCAACCGTTGTTTTTTATTTTTAATAATCGAAACTGTAACCTAAATAGAAAAAGTGTTGGTAAAACCGAAACTGAAACCCAAAAAATTAACTTTTAAAGGGTTTTACTTTCTAATTTCTCGTTTTTTGATTTTTTTTTAAAACCGAAACTGAAACTTAAAAGAAAAACCAATAATAAAGTAATTTGAAAGCAAAAAAGTGTAAGAAAGTAAAACCCTTTAAAAGTTAATTTTTTGGGTTTCAGTTTCGGTTTTCCCCACACTTTTTCTATTTAGGTTACAGAGAAAGTAGAACGTAAAACTTTTTAAAAGTTCATTTTTTTGGTTTCAGAATCGGTTTTACCCATACTTTTTCTATTTAGGTTACAGTTTCGATTATAAAAAAACAAAAAAACGGTTCAAACCGAAACTAAAACCAGACCGAAAACAAAAAAATGAACTTTTAAAAGGTTTTACGTTCTAGATTCTCGATTTTTGATTTTTCTTTAAAACTGAAACTGAAATTTAAGAGAAAAACCAAAAATAAAGTAATTGGAAAGAAATAATTTCTTTAGGTTTTAGTTTCGGTTTCTACCGTTGTTTTTGTTTTTTTCTAATCGAAACTGTAACCTAAATAGGAAAAGTGTGGGTAAAACCGAAACTGAAAAAAAATGAACTTTTAAAAAGTTTTACTTTCTAATTTCTCGATTTTTGATTTTTCTTTAAAACGGAAACTGAAACCTAGAAAATGAAACCAATAATCAAGTAAGTGGAAAGCAAAAATGTGTAAATATTGATTTTTTTAGGTTTTAGTTCCGGTTTGAATCGTTGTTTTGTTTTTTCTTATAATCGAAACTAAAACCTAAAAAGAAAACGTGTGGGTGAAACCGAAACTGAAACCAAAAAAAGAACTTGTTACGTTCTTTATGTGGAATGAACGCAACAGAAAGACACAGATAGCAGCTTGTATAATTTATAATAATTATTTACTTATGTGATAGATACAAAAATGTATTATTTAATGGCAATAACAAATATCCAGTTTCAACCATCAAAACAACTTGCAATACAAAAAAGTACATGACTGTGCTTAATGATATGATCCAGGATAAGTGTCCAAATCGGAAATCCAAAGTTATAATCTAGGCGTTGAATTCAGTCCCACGGAGAAATTTTCGAAGTTTGAATGGGTAATTTCAAACAAAAGTTCACAGTCCAATTCCTATTGACTTTCGATATAATCCGTAATCCGACTGAATTGAAAAAGATTGACGGAATAAAAATTTCACTGCTTTAGTCGATCTAGCTCTATTTACAAATTCAGTTTAAACTTTCTCAAACAAGACAAAACTTTTGATCCGAATAAAATGGATGACTTACTTCTTGACCCGAGTAAAAGTGGATGATTTCTTCCCTCGCATCGCGTAACTTCCCATAATTCCACAGTACAAACACCAGGGCAATACCAGTGATCAATCTATTTAGTTTTAAAAAAATTCTAAATGAATTTTAATTAATTCTAAAATGTTATTTTAAATTTCACCGATTTAAACCTCGAAAGAATAATATAAATATAGAATTATAAATAATAAATATGGGAATTCAAATACGACATTACGTTATATTTACATAACATATGCATGATATTTACATGACATTTACATAACACTCGAAATGGTTGTCGTTTACATAACATTTACATAACACTCTCGACAACATTTACATGATATTTACATAACACCACAAAAATGAACTTTTAAAGGGTTTTACTTTCTAATTTCTCGATTTTTTATTTTTCTTTAAAACCGAAACTGAAACTTTAAAGAAAATGCAATAATGAAGTAATTGGAAAGCAAAAAAGTGTAAGAAATAATTTCTTTAGGTTTTAGTTTCAGTTTCTACTGTTGTTTTTGTTTTTTTCTAATCGAAACTGTAACCTAAATAGGAAAAGTGTGGGTAAAACCGAAACTGAAAAAAATGAACTTTTAAAAAGTTTTACTTTCTAATTTCTCGATTTTTGATTTTTCTTTAAAACGGAAACTGAAACCTAGAAAATGAAACCAATAATCAAGTAAGTGGAAAGCAAAAATGTGTAAATATTGATTTTTTAGGTTTTAGTTCCGGTTTGAATCGTTGTTTTGTTTTTTCTTATAATCGAAACTAAACCTAAAAAGAAAACGTGTGGGTGAAACCGAAACTGAAACCAAAAAAAGAACTTGTTACGTTCTTTATGTGGAATGAACGCAACAGAAAGACACAGATAGCAGCTTGTATAATTTATAATAATTATTTACTTATGTGATAGATACAAAAATGTATTATTTAATGGCAATAACAAATATCCAGTTTCAACCATCAAAACAACTTGCAATACAAAAAAGTACATGACTGTGCTTAATGATATGATCCAGGATAAGTGTCCAAATCGGAAATCCAAAGTTCTAATCTAGGCGTTGAATTCAGTCCCACGGAGAAATTTTCGAAGTTTGAATGGGTAATTTCAAACAAAAGTTCACAGTCCAATTCCTATTGACTTTCGATATAATCCGTAATCCGACTGAATTGAAAAAGATTGACGGAATAAAAATTTCACTGCTTTAGTCGATCTAGCTCTATTCACAAATTCAGTTTAAACTTTCTCAAACAAGACAAAACTTTTGATCCGAATAAAATGGATGACTTACTTCTTGACCCGAGTAAAAGTGGATGATTTCTTCCCTCGCATCGCGTAACTTCCCAGAATTCCACAGTACAAACACCAGGGCAATACCAGTGATCAATCTATTTAGTTTTAAAAAAATTCTAAATGAATTTTAATTAATTCTAAAATGTTATTTTAAATTTCACCGATTTAAACCTCGAAAGAATAATATAAATATAGAATTATAAATAATAAATATGGGAATTCAAATACGACATTACGTTATATTTACATAACATATGCATGATATAATAATAATAATAATAATTTATTTTCCAACTCTGTACAATAAATTTAGAAAAATCTTTCTAAGGAGCAAATTGCTCGTAATAAGAAAGATTCAAAAATTCAAAAATCCAAAAGCATGAGGAAACAAATAACAGAAAATATAAAAATACTTAAAGTAAGAAAGAAAAATCTTTGTACATATCTGAAAACAAAAGCCATTTTTTCAATTGTTTCTTATTTTTAACCAAATTTGGTTCACAAATTATATAGGAGGGTAAAAAATTAATTAAGTGTTTAGAAATTAAAGGAAATTGATGATACATAAATGTATATTTTGTATTAGGAATTTCAAAACTTGAGCAAAGAGAAGATCGCGTAGTGTAATCAATTTGTTTTTTAGGAAAATTATTTAAATTTTTTAAACAAAAACAACCAAGTTTATACATATACAATTGTTGAAAAGACAAAATTTTAAAATTAATTATACAATTTTTATCACGGAAAATATTATAAATAACTTTAGAATGCAATTTTTTTATCCGAAGCAGGTGAGATTTGTATGCACCACCCCAAATAATCAAACAATATTGTAACACAGGTTGGAATAAACTATTAAAAACAATACTTAAAAAATGTATAGGTAAATAATGTTTCAACTCTCGTAAGTATAAACTAATGAACTGCAGCTTCTTAGTAATACTCAAAATATGCTCGGCCCAGGCTAACCGAGAATCTAAAATTACACCGAGATACTTAAAAGAATTAACAAAATGAAAACATGGGCAGTTACAATTTCTTTTGGAACAATTAAACTCATGATATTTAAGATAATTCAAATTAAAATATGGTTTGGTAAATCCAAATCTCATACAGAAAGTTTTCTTTGCATTAACAATAAGCAAATTTGCATCAAACCACTTCCGAAGGATTCCCAAATCAGACTCAGCATCACTTACATTTTCAGAATCAGAATTTGAGTAAATCAATGCTAGATCATCAGCATAACCAATGAGCCTACCTTTCAGAGGCAAAGAGAAAATATCATTTATATAAATCAAAAAAAGTATCGGCCCAAGAATCGAACCTTGAGGAACACCAAATTTAACAAAAGCCTCCGAAGATTTGTTTTCTTTAATCCTAACAAACTGCCTTCTATTTAACAAATAAGCACGAAACCAATCTAAAACAACACCCCTAATTCCACAGTGCTCAAGCTTAGCAAATAAAAGAGTATGAGAAACAGAATCAAATGCTTTTTTCAAATCAAAGAAAATAACTAAAGGACACATCTGTTGATCCATTGTTTGGGCAATATGGGAGACAAGCACACAAATTGCTTGCTCAGTACTTTTACCACAACGGAAACCAAATTGCATTGTATGAAAAAAATTATGTTTTGTTAAAAAAGCCATAAGCCTAGATTTCATGGCAGATTCAAAAAGTTTTGAAAAGGTACATAACAAAGAAATAGGCCTATAATTTTCAACATTTTCTCTATCACCACCTTTAAAGATCGGAATGACAGTAACAAGCTTTAGTAAATTTGGAAATTTGCCCTGAATAAAAGATATTTCAATTAAATTTGCCAAGAAAACAGAGAAAAAATCAACATGTTTCTTAACAAAAGCAGACCTGATACCATCCCATCCAGGACAACAATCCTTAAGTAAAAGAATATAAGACCGAATTTCAGTGATAGAAGGCGGATATAGAAACATACAGCTTGAATTTACATAGCTAAAAGAATTTAAACTTATACTAGTATCAGGAAACAGAGTGGCACAACAATTAATAAAATAGTCATTAAAAACCATAGGTAAATCAGGTAAGGAAGGCAAAATGCTTTGTTTGGTTTTAGAACCAGTCAAATCATTAACCAAAGACCATCCTTGTCTTAAATTACTACTTTTAGAAAACTGAAAAGAAAATAATAAATCTTCTGATTTCGAATCTTCGTAACTACAAGATTTCGAATTTTCTTATACTTCTGCTTTAAAGACAGATTTAAAGGATTTTTTCGAGATCTATTTGCGAACCTATCACGTTTTTTTAATAAACCTATTATTTCATTTGTAATCCAAGGTTTTAGCTTCCTATATTTCTTAGAAGTAATTAAAGTGCTTGATTGACTAATCACCAATTGAATGGAAGAGACAAATCTCTGATAAGATAAATCAATAGGAATATTAATATCTAAATAAGAAACATCAAAAAGTTCAAACTTCTCAGCAACCAAATGATTATTAATTTGAGTACGTGAAGACAAAGAAGAAGTTGGACCACAATAACTAGAAGAGAAACTGACCAAAAGTGGAAAATGGTCCGTAATTGCAGAATCCAAAACAAAAGATCTAAAAAACCTCCGAGCCTCAAAGGGTATAATAGCATGATCAATACAAGTTGAAGAGGTCGAAGTTATTCTAGTAGGGACATTAATAAGATGGAACAGCTTATGATCAAACAAAAACTAAAATATACATTTTATTTACATGACATTTACATAACACTCGAAATGGTTGTCGTTTACATAACATTTACATAACACTCTCGACAACATTTACATGATATTTACATAACACCACAAAAATGAACTTTTAAAGGGTTTTACTTTCTGATTTCTCGATTTTTTATTTTTCTTTAAAACCGAAACTGAAACTTTAAAGAAAATGCAATAATGAAGTAATTGGAAAGCAAAAAAGTGTAAGAAATAATTTCTTTAGGTTTTAGTTTCGGTTTCTACCGTTGTTTTTGTTTTCTTCTAATCGAAACTGTAACCTAAATAGGAAAAGTGTGGGTAAAACCGAAAATGAAAAAAAATGAGCTTTTAAAAAGTTTTACGTTCTAAATTCTCGATTTTTGATTTTTCTATAAAATCGAAACTGAAACTTAAAAGAAAAAACAAAAATAAAGTAATTGGAAAGGAAAAAGTGTAAGAAATAATTTCTTTAAGTTTTAGTTTCGGTTTAAATCGTTGTTTTTTTATTTATAATCGAAACTTTAACCTAAATAGAAAAAGTGTGTGTAAAACCGAAAATGAAAACGAAAAAAATGAACTTTTAATGGGTTTACGTTCTAATTTGTCGATTTTTGATTTTTTATTAAAACCGAAACTTAAACCTAGAAAATGAAACCAATAATCAAAAAAGTGTAAGTATTAATTTTTTTAGGTTTTAGTTTTGGTTTTAACTGTTTTTTGATAATCGAAACGGAAACCTAAAAAAAGTGTAGGTGAAACCGAAACTGAAACCAAAACAATAAACTTTTAAATGGTTTTACGTTCTAAATTGTCGATTTTTGATTTTTCTATAAAATCGAAACTGAAACTTAAAAGAAAAACCAAAAATAAAGTAATTGGAAAGCAAAATAATGTAAGAAATAATTTCTTACGAAAAAAAGTTTAAGTGAAACCGAAACTAAAACCAAAACTATAAACTATTAAAGAATTTTACGTTCTGTTTTTTATATTTTTGATTTTTCTTTGAAAAGGAAACTCAATCTAAACGAAAAACCAATAATCAATGATGTGGAAAGAAAAAAAGCGTAAATATTAATTTTTTTAGGTTTTAGTTTCGGTTTGAACTTTTTTTTTGATAATCGAAACGGAAACCTAAAGAAGTGTGGGTTAAACTGAAACTGAAACCAAAAAATGAACTTTTCCAGCGTTTTTCGTTCTATTGTTTCTATTTTTTATGTTTCTTTGAAAATGAACCTTAAAGAAAAAGAAAAACCAATAATCAAGTTATTGGAAAGCAAAAAGTGTAAATATTAATTTTTTTAAATTTTTGTTTCGTTTTTAACCGTTGTTTTTGTTTTTTTATAATCGAAACTGTAACCTAAATAGAAAAAACTGTGGGTAAAACCGAAACTGAAACCAAAACAATTAACTTTTAAAGTGTTTCACTTTCTAATTTCTCGATTTTTTAATTTTTTATTAAATCGAAACAGAAACCTAGAAAATGAAAACCAATAATCAAGTAAGTGGAAAGCGAAATGTGTAAATATTAATTTTTTTAGGTTTTAGTTTCGGTTTGAAAATTTTTATTGAAAATCGAAATGGAAAACTAAAAAAAGTGTCGGTTAAATCGAAAAAGAAACCAAAATAATAAACTATTAAAGAATTTTACGTTCTATTTTTTGTTTTTTTTATGTTTCTTTCAAAAGGAACCTTAAACTAAAGGAAAAACCAATAATTATATAATTGGAAAGCAAAAAAGTGTAAAAATAATTTCTTTAAGTTTTAGTTTCGGTTTAAACCGTTGTTTTTGTTTTTTATAATCGGAACTGAAACGTAAAGAAAAAAAATGTGGGTAAAACAAAAACTAAAACAACAAAAATGAAATTTTTAAGGGTTTTACAATCTAATTTCTCGATTTTTGATTTATCTGTAAAATCGAAACTGAAATTTAAAAGAAAAACCAAAAATGAAGTAATTGCAAAGCAAAAAAGTGTAAGAAATAATTTCTTTCGGTTTTAGTTTCGGTTTGAACCGTTGTTTTTGTTTTTTATAATCGAAACTCAAACCTAAATAGAAAAAGTGTGGGTAAAACCGAAACTGATACCCAAAAAATGAACTTTTAAAGGGTTTTACTTTCTAATTTCTCGATTTTTGATTTTTCTTAAAAACCGAAACTGAAACTTAAAAGAAAAACCAATAATAAAGTAATTGGAAAGCAAAAAAGTGTAAGAAATAATTTCTTTAAGTTTTAGTTTCGGTTTGAACCGTTTTTTGTTTTTATAATCGAAACTGAAACTAAAATAGAAATAGTGTGAATAAAACCAAAACTGAAAGAAAAAAATGGACTTTTAAAAAGTTTTACGTTCTAATTTCTCGATTTTGATCTTTCTTTAAAACCGAATCTGAAACCTAGAAAATGAAACAAATAATCAAGTAAGTGGAAAGCAAAAAGGTGTAAATTTCAATTTTTTTAGGTTTTAGTTTATGTTTGAAATTTTTTTTGATATTCGAAACGGTAACCTACAAAAAAGAGTGTGTGAAACAGAAACTGAAACCAGAAAAATGAACTTTGATAGGGTTTTACGTTCTATTTTTTCTATTTTTGATGTGTTTTTGAAAATGAACGTTAAACTAAAAGAAAAACCAATAATCAAGTAAGTGGAAAGCAAAAAGGGTAAATATTAATTTTTTTAGGTTTTAGTTTCGGTTTAATCGTTATTTTTTTCTAAAATCAAAACTGAAACCTAAAGAAAAAAGTGTGAGTAAAACCGAAACTGAAACCAAGAAAATCAACTTTTAAAGGGTTTCACGTTCTAATTTTTCGATTTTTGATTTTACTTTGAAACCAAAACTCAAACTTAAAAGAAAAACCAACAATGAAGTAATTGGAAACTAAAAGAAGTGTAAATATTAATTTTTTTAGGTTTTAGTTTCGGTTAGAACCTTTATTTTTTTTTCTAAAATCAAAACTGTAACATAAATAGAGAAAATGTGAGTAAAACTGAGACTGAAACCAAAAAATGGGCTTTTAAAGGGCTTTACTACCTAATTTGTCGATCTTTTATTCTACTTTAAAACCGAAACTGACCCCTAAAAGAAAAACAATAATGAAGTTAATGAAAAGCAAAAAAGTGTAAGTATTAATTTCTTTAGGTTTTTGTTTCGGTTTGAAACGTTGTGTTTGTTTTTTTCTAATCGAAATTAAACCTAAAGAGAAAAAGTGTGGGTATAATGGAAACTGAAACCTAAAAAAGAAACGAATAATGAAGTAATTGGAAAGCGAAAAAAATGTAAGAAATAATTTCTTTAAATTTTAGTTTCGGTTTGAACCGTTGTTTTTGTTTTTTTATAATCGAAACTGTAACCTAAATAAAAAAAGTGTCGGTAAAACCGAAACCAAACAAATGAGCTTTTAAAGGGTTTTACCTTCTAATTTCTCGATTTTTGATTTTTCTTTAAAACCGAAACTGAAACTTAAAAGAAAAGGTGTGGGGAAAACCGATACTCAAACCAAAAATGAACTTTTAAAGGGTTTTACGTTCTACTTTCTCGATTTTTGATTTTTCTTTAAAACCGAAACTAAAACCTTGATAATGAAACCAATAATCAAGAAAGTGGAAAGCAAAAAAGTGTAAATATTAATTTTTTTTAGGTTTGAATTTCGGTTTGACCTTTTTTTTGATAATCGAAACGAAAAACTAAAAAAAAGTGTGGATGAAACCGAAACTGAAATCAAAACAATAAACTATTAAAGAGTTTTACGTTATATTTTTTCTATTTCTGATGTTTCTTTGAAAAGGAACCTTAAACTAAAAGAAAAACCAATAATCAAGTAATTGGAAAGGAAAAAGTGTAATCATTAATTTTTCAGGGTTTAGTTTCGGTTTGAACCGTTATTTTTGTTTTTTATAATCGGAACTGAAACCTAAAGAGAGAAAATGTTGGTGAAACCAAAACTGAAACGAAAAAAATGGTCTTTTAAAGGGTTTTACGTTCTAGATTCTCGATTTTTGATTTTTCTTTAAAACAGAAACTGAAACTTAAAAGAGAAACCAAAAATAAAGTAATTGGAAAGCAAAAAAGTGTAAGAAATAATTTCTTTAGGTTTTAGTTTCGGTTTAAACCGTTGTTTTTTTTATAATCGAAACTGAAACGTAAAGGGAAATAGTGTGGTTAAAACCAAAACTGAAACAAAAAAATGGATTTTTAATGGGTTTTACTATCTAATTTTCCTATTTTTGATTTTTCTGAAAAATGGAATTTAGAAACTTTAAAAAATACTAAAAATTAAGTAATTGGAAAGCAAAAAGTGTAAGAAATAATTTCTTTAAGTTTTAGTTTCGGTTTGAGCCGTTGTTTTTGTTTATTTATAAACGAAACTTTAACCTAAGTATAAAAAGTGTGGGTAAAACCGAAATGAAAACCAAAAAATGAACTTTTATAGGGTTTTACGTTCTAATTTGTCGATTTTTGATTTTTCTTTAAAACCGAAACTGAAACCTAGAAAATGAATTCAATAATCAAAAAAGTGGAAAGCAAAAAAGTGTAAATATTAATTTTTTTTAGGTTTGAATTTCGGTTTTAAATTTTTTTTGATAATCAAAACGGAAACCTAAAAAATGTGTGGGTGAAACCGAAACTGAAACCAAAACAATAAACTATTAAAGAATTTTACGTTATATTTTTTCTATTTCTGATGTTTCTATGAAAAGGAACCTTAAACTAAAAGAAAAACCAATAATCAAGTAATTGGAAAGGAAAAAGTGTAATCATTAATTTTTTAGGTTTTACTTTCGTTTGAACCGTCATTTTTGTTTTTTATAATCGGAAATGAAGCCTAAAGAGAAAAAATGTGAGTAAAACCAAAACTGAAAGCTCAAAAATGAACTTTTAAAGGGTTTTACTTCCTAATTTCTCGATTTTGGATTTTTCTTTAAAACCAAAACTGAAACTTAAAAGAAAAACCAATAATAAATTAATTGGAAAGCAAAAAAGTGTAAGAAATAATTTCTTTAAATTTTTTTTCGGTTTGAACGGTTGTTTTTTTTTATAATCGAAACTGTAACCTAAATAGAAAAAGTGTGGGTAAAACCGAAAGTGAAACCAAAAAAACTAATTTTTAAAGGGTTTTACTTTCTAATTTCTCGATTTTTGGTTTTTCTTTATAACCGAAACTGAAACTTTAATGAGAAACAAATAATTAAGTAATTGGAAAGAAAAAAAGTGTAAGAAATAATTTCTTTAGGTTTTAGTTTCGGTTTGAACCGTTGTTTTTGTTTTTTATAATCGAAACTGAAACCTAAATAGAAAAAGTGTGGGTAAAACCGATACTCAAACCAAAATATGAACTTCTAAAGGGTTTTACGTTCTACTTTCTCGATTTTTGATTTTTCTTTAAAACCGAAACTAAAACCTAGAAAATGAAACCAATAATGAAGAAAGTGGAAAGCAAAAAAGTGTAAATATTAATTTTTTTAGGTTTTAGTTTCGGTTCGAACCGTCGTTTTTGTTCTCTTTTGTAATGAAAACTGTAACCTAAATAGAAAAAGTGTGGGTAAAACCGAAAGTGAAACCAGAAAAATGAATTTTTAAAGGGTTTTACTTTCTAATTTCTCGATTTTTGATTTTTCTTTAAAACCGAAACTGAAACTTAGAAGAAAAACCAATAATAAAGTAATTGGAAAGCAAAAAAGTGTAAAAAATAATTTCTTTAAGTTATAGTTTCATTTTGAACAGTTGTTTTGTTTTTTTATAATCGAAACTGTAACCTGAATAGAGAAAGTGTGGGTATAACCAGACTGAAACGAGAAAAATGAACTTTTAAAAGTTTTTACGTCCTAGATTCTCGATTTTTGGTTTTTTCTTTAAAACCGAAACTGAAACTTTAATCAGAAACAAATAATTAAGTAATTGGAAAGCAAACAAGTGTAAGAAATAATTTCTTTAGGTTTTAGTTTCGATTTGAACCGTTGTTTTTGTTTTATTTAATCGAAACTGAAACCTTAATAGAAAAAGTGTGGGGAAAACCGATACTGAAACCAAAAAAATTAATTTTTAAAGGGTTTTACGTTCTACTTTCTCGATTTTCGATTTTTCTTTAAAACCGAAACTAAAACCTAGAAAATGAAACCAATAATCAAGAAAGTGGAAAGAAAAAAAGTGTAAATAGTAATTTTTTTATGTTTCAGTTTCTGTTTGAACTTTTTTTTTTCATAATCGAAACGGAAACCTAAAAAAAGTGTGGGTGGAACAGAAACTGAAACGAAAACAATAAACTTTTACAGAGTTTTACGTTCTATTTTTTTCTATTTTTCGTTTTTCTTTGAAAACGAACCTCAAACTAAAAGAAAAACCAATAATCAAGTTATTGGAAAGCAAAAAGTGTAAACATTAATTTTTATAGGTTATAATTTCGTTTGAACAGTTATTTTTCTTTTTTATAATCGGAACTGAAACCTAAAGAGAAAAAATGTGAGTTAAACAAAAACTGAAAGCTCAAAAATGAAATTTTAAAGGGTTTTACTTTCTAATTTCTCGATTTTTGATTTTTCTTTAAAACCGAAACTGAAACTTAAAAGAAAAACGAATAATTAGGTAATTGGAAAGCAAAAAAGTGTAAGAATTAATTTCTTACGAAAAAAAAGTGTAAGTGAAACCGAAACTGAAACCAAAACAATAAACTATTAATAAGTTTTACGTTCTATTTTTTCTATTTTTGATTTTCCTTTGAAATGTAACTTTAAACTAAAAGAAAAACCAATAATAAAGTTATTGGAAAGCAAAAAAAGGTAAATATTAATTTTTGATGGTTTTAGTTTCGGTTTGAACCGTTGTTTTTGTTTTTTATAATCGAAACTGAAACCTAAATAGAAATTGTGTGGGTAAAACCAAAACTGAAAGAAAAAAAATGGACTTTTAAAGGGTTTTACGTTCTAATTTCTCGATTTTGATCTTTCTTTAAAACCGAAACTGAAACCTAGAAAATGAAACCAATAATAAAGTAAGTGGAAAGCAAAAAGGTGTAAATATTAATTTTTTTAGGTTTTACTTTCGGTTTCAACCGTTGTTTTTGTTTTTATAATCGAAACGAAAGCCTAAAGAGAAATAGTGTGGGTGGAACCAAAACTGAAACCATAAAAATGGACTTTTAAATGGTTTTACTATCTAATTTCTTGATTTTTGATTTTTCAATAAAACCGAATCTGAAACTAAAAGAAAAACCAATAATCAAATATTGGAAAGCAAAAAGTGTAAATATTAATTTTTATAGGTTTTAATACCGTTTGAACCGTTATTTTTCTTTTTTATAATCGGAACGGAAACCTAAAGAGACAAAATGTGAGTAAAAACAAAACTGAAAGCTCAAAAATGAAATTTTAAATGGTTTCACTTTCTAATTTCTCGTTTTTTGATTTTTCTTAAAAACCGAAACTGAAACTTAAAAAAAACCCAATAATTTAGTAATTGGAAAGCAAAAAAGTATAAGAAATAATTTATTTAAGTTTTAGTTTCGGTTTGAACCGTTGTTTTTTTTTATAATCGAAACTGTAACTTAAATAGAAAAAGTGTTGGTAAATCCGAAAATGAAATCAAAAAAATTAACTTTTAACAGGTTTTACTTTCTAATTTCTAGTTTTTTGATTTTTTTTTAAAACCGAAACTGAAACTTAAAAGAAAAACCAATAATAAAGTAATTTGAAAGCAAAAAAGTGTAAGAAAGTAAAACCCTTTAAAAGTAATTTTTTTGGGTTTCAGTTTCGGTTTTCCCCACACTTTTTCTATTTAGGTTACAGAGAAAGCAGAACGTAAAACTTTTTAAATATTCATTTTTTGGTTTCAGTATCGGTTTTACCCATACTTTTTCTATTTAGGTTACAGTTTCGATTATAAAAAAAACAAAAAAACTAAAACCAGACTGAAACCAAAAAAATAAACTTTTAAAAGGTTTTACGTTCTAGATTCTCGATTTTTGATTTTTCTTTAAAACTGAAACTGAAATTTAAGAGAAAAACCAAAAATAAAGTAATTGGAAACCAACAAAGTGTAACAAATAATTTCTTTAAGTTTTAGTTTCGGTTTGAACCGTCGTTTTTGTTTTATTTATAATCAAAACTGTAACCTAAATAGAAAAAGTGTGGGTAAAACCGAAAGTTAAACCAAAAAAAAAATTTAAAAGGTTTTACTTTCTAATTTCTCGATTTTTGGTTTTTTCTTTAAAACCGAAACGGAAACTTTAATGAGAAACAAATAATTAAGTAATTGGAAAGCAAAAAAGTGTAAGAATTAATTTCTTGATGTTTTATTTCGGTTTGAACCGTTGTTTTTGTTTTTTACAATCGAAACTGACACCTAAAGGGAAATAGTGTGGGTAAAACCAAAACTGAAACCCAAAAAATGGACTTTTAATGGATTATACTATCTAATTTCTCTATTTTTGATTTTTTTGTAAAATCGAAACTGAAACTTAAAAGAAAAACCAAAAATGAAGTAATTGGAAAGCAAAAAGTGTAAGAAATAATTTCTTTAAGTTTTAGTTTCGGTTTGAACCGTTGTTTTTGTTTTTTTATAATCGAAACTGTAACCTAAATAGAAAAAGTGTGGGTAAAACCGATACTGAAACCAAAAAATGAACTTTTAAAAAAGTTTTACGTTCTACTTTCTCGGTTTCTGATTTTTCTTTAAAATCGAAACAAACCTAGAAAATAAAAACAATAATCAAGAAAGTGGAAAGGAAAAAAGTGTAAATATTAATTTTTTTAGGTTTTAGTTTCGGTTTGAACTTTTTTTTTGATAATCGAAACGGAAACGTTAAAAAAGTGTGGGTGAAACAGAAACTGAAACCAAAACAATAAACTTTTAAAGAGTTTTACGTTCTAGATTTTCGATTTTTTTATTTTTCTTTAAAACCGAAACTGAAAATTGGAACCAAAATCAATAATAAAGTTATTGGAAAGCAAAAAAGTGTAAGAAATAATTTCTTTATCTTTTATTTCGGTTTGAACCGGTTTTTTTTTGTTTTTTTAAAATCAAAACTGATACCTAAAGGGAAATAGTGTGGGTCAAATCGAAACTGAAATCCAAAAAAATTAACTTTTAAAGGGGTTCACTTTCTAATTTCTCCTTTGTTTGATTTTTCTTTAAAACCGAAACTGAAAGTTAAAAGAAAAACGAATAATAAAGAAATTGGAAAGCAAAAAAGTGTAAGAAATAATTTCTTTATGTTTTTCTCGGTTTGAACTGTTTTTTTTTTGTTTTTTAAAATCAAAACTAATACCTAAAGGGAAATAGTGTGGGTCAAATCGAAACTGAAATCAAAAAAATTAACTTTTAAAGGGGTTCACTTTCTAATTTCTCGTTTGTTTGATTTTTTTTTAAAACCGAAACTGAAATTTAAAAGAAAAAAAAATAAAGTAATTGGAAAGAAAAAAGTGTAAGAAATAATTTCTTGAGGTTTTAGTTTCGGTTTGAACCGTTGTTTTTTTTTTTATAATCGAAACTGAAACCTAAATAGAAAAAATGTGGGGGAAACCGATACTCAAATAAAAAAATGAACTTTTAAAGGGAAACCTAAAAAAAAGTGTGGGTGTAACCGAAACTAAAACCAAAACAATTAACTAATAAAGAGTTTTACATTCTACTTTTTGATTTTTGATTTTTCTTAAAACCGAAACTAAAACCTAGAAAATGAAACCGATCATTAAAAAAGTGGAAAGCAAAAAATTGTAAACATTATTTTTTTAGGTTTTAGTTTAGGTTTGAACTTTTTTTTTGATGATCGAAACGGAAACCTAAAAAAAAGTGTGGGTGTAACCGAAACTAAAACCAAAACAATTAACTAATAAAGAGTTTTACGTTCTATTTTTCGTATTTTTGATTTTGCTTTGAAAATTAACCTTAAACTAAAAGAAAAACCATAACCAAGTTATTGGAAATCAAAAAGTGTAAATAATAATTTTTTATGGTTTTAGTTTCGGTTTGAACCGTTGTTTTTGTTTTTTACAATCGAAACTGAATCCTAAAGAAAAATAGTGTGGGTAAAACAAAAACTGAAACCAAAAAAATTAATTTTTAAAAGGGTTTTACTATCTAATTTCTCGATTTTTGATTTTTCAGTAAAACCGAAATTTAAATTTAAAAGAAATACCAATAATAAAGTAATTGGAAAGCAAAAAAGTGAAAAAAATAATTTCTTTATGTTTTATTCTTGTTTGAACCGTTGTTTTTGTTTTTTAAAATCGAAACTGATACATAAAGGGAAATAGTGTGGGTGAAACCAAAACTGAAACCAAAAATTGCAGCTATCTGATTTTTCTATATTTTTTAATTTTTTTGTAAAATCGAAAGTGAAACGTAAAAGAAAAACCAAAAATAATTTCTTTAAGTTTTAGTTCGATTTCAACTGTCGTTTTTGTTTTTTTATAATCAAAACTGTAAACTAAATAGAAAAAGTGTGGGTAAACCCGATACTGAAACCAAATAAAAACTTTTAAAGGGATTTACGTTCTTCTTTCTCGATTTTTGATTTTTCTTTAAAACCGAAACTAAAACCTAGAAAATGAAACCAATAATCAAGAAAGTGGAAAGCAAAAAAGTGTAAATATTAATTTTTTTAGGTTTTAGTTTAGGTTTGAAATTTTTTAAGATAATCAAAACGGAAAACTAAAAAAAAGTGTGGGTGAAACCGAAACTGAAACCAAAACAATAAACTATTAAAGAGTTTTACGTTCTATTTTTTATATTTCTGATGTTTCTTCGAAAAGGAACCTTAAACTAAAAGAAAAACCAATAATCAAGTTATTGGAAATCAAAAAGTGTAAATATTAAATTGATAGGCTTTAGTTTCGGTTTGAGCCGTTGTTTTTGTTTAGTTTTTCGTTTAGATTATCACAAAAAAATTTCGAACCTAAACTAAAACCTAAAAAAATTAATAATATTTACACTTTTTTGCTTTCCACTTTTTTGATTATTGGTTTAATTTTCTAGGTTTCAGTTTGGGTTTTAAAAAAAAATTTAATTCGAATTATTAAAACGTAAAAACTCTTTAAAAGTTCATTTTTTTGGTTTCATTTTCAGTTTCGGTTTTACCCACACTTTTTCTACTTAGTTTACAGTTTTGATTATAAAAAAAACAAAAACGACGGTTGAAATCGAAACTAAAACTTAAAGAAATTATTTCTTACACTTTTTGCTTTCCAATTAATTCATTTTTGTTTTTCTTTTAAGTTTCACTTTCGATTTTATAAAAAAATTTAAAAAATAGAAAAATTAGAGAGTAAAACCCATTAAAACTCCATTTTTTGGTTTTAGTTTTGGTTTCACCCACACTATTTCCCTTTAGGTATCAGTTTCGATTATAAAAACAAAAACAATGGTTCAAACCAAAATAAAACATAAAGAAATTATTTCTTACACTTTTTTGCTTTCCAATTACTTTATTATTGGTTTTTCTTTTAATTTTCATTTTCGATTTCAAAGAAAAATCAAAAATCGAGAAATTAGAAAGTAAAACCCTTTAAAAATTAATTTTTTGGGTTTCAGTTTCGGGTTTACCCACACTTTTTCTATTTAGGTTACAGTTTCGATTATGAAAAATCAAAAACAACAGTTGAAACAGAAACTAAAACCATAAAAAATTATATTTACACTTTTTGCTTTCCAATAAGTTGATTATTTTTTTTATTCTTTTAGTTTGAGTTTCGTTTTTAAAAAAAAATCAAAAATAGAAAAATTAGAATGTAAACTCTTTAAAAGTTTATTGTTTTGGTTTGAGTTTCAGTTTCACCCACACTTTTTTTTAAGTTTCCGTTTCGATTATCAAAAAGAAAGTTTTAACCGAAACTAAAACCTAAAAAAATTAATATTTACGCTTTTTTTTTTCAACATCCTTGATTATTGGTTTCATTTTCTAGGTTTCAGTTTCGGTTTTAAAGAAAAATCAAAAATTGAGAAATTGGGAAGTAAAACCTTTTAAAGTTCCTTTTTTTGGTTTCATTTTCGGATTTACCCATACTTTTTCTATTTAAGTTACAGTTTCGATTATAAAAAAAGAAAAACAACGGTTCAAACCGAAACTAAAACCATAAAAAATTAATATTTACCTTTTTTGCTTTCCAATTACTTAATTATTGGTTTTTCTTTTAAGTTTCAGTTTCGGTTTATAAGAAAAATCAAAAATCGAGAAATTAGAAAGTAAAACCTTTAAAAATTCATTTTTTTGGTTTCACTTTTGTTTTTCCCCATTTTTTTTCTTTTTAGGTTACAGTTTTGATTATAAAAAAAACAAAAACGACGGTTCAAACCAAAACTAAAACTTAAAGAAATTATTTCTTACACTTTTTATGCTTTCCAATTACTTTATTTTTGGTTTTTTTTTTAGTTTAAGGTTCCTTTTCAAAGAAACATCAAAAAAAGAAAAAAATAGAATCTAAAACTTATTAATAGTTTATTGTTTTGGTTTCAGTTTCGGTTTACCTTACACTTTTTTTTTGTAAGAAATTCTTTCCTACACTTTTTTGCTTTCCAATTATATAATTATTGGTTTTTCTTTTAAGTTTGAGTTTCGGTTTTAAAGAAAAATCAAAAATCGAGAAATTAGAAAGTAAAACCCTTTAAAAGTCCATTTTTTTGTTTTCAGTTTTGTTTCCACCCACACTATTGCTCTTTAGGTTTCAGTTTCGATTATAAAAAACAAAAACAACGGCTCAAACCGAAACTAAAGCCTATCAATTTAATATTTACACTTTTTGATTTCCAATAACTTGATTAATGGTTTTTCTTTTAGTTTAAGGTTCATTTTCGAAGAAACATCACAAATATAAAAATAGAACGTAAAACTATTTAATAGTTTATTGTTTTGGTTTCAGTTTCGGTTTCACCCACACTTTTTTTTAGTTTTCCGTTTCGATTATCTTAAAAAATTTGAAACCTAAACTAAAACCTAAAAAAATTGATATTTACACCTTTTTGCTTGCCACTTACTTGATTATTGGTTTCATTTTCTAGGTTTTAGTTTCGGTTTTAAAGAAAAATCAAAAATCAAAAAAGTAGAACGTAAATCCCTTTAAAAGTTTTTATTTGGTTTCAGTATCGGGTTTACCCACACTTTTTCTATTTAGTTTACAGCTTTGATTATCAAAAAACAAAAACGACAGTTGAAATCGAACTAAAACTTAAAGAAATTATTTCTTACACTTTTTGCTTTCCAATTACTTCATTTTTGGTTTTTCTTTTAAGTTTCAGTTTCGATTTTACAGAAAAATCAAAAATAGGAAAATTAGATAGTAAAACCCATTAAAAGTCCATTTTTTGGGTTTCACTCTTGGTTTTACCCACACTAATTCCCTTTAGGTATCAGTTTCAATTGTAAAAAACAAAAACAACGGTTCCAACCGAAATAAAACATAAAGAAATTAATTCTTACACTTTTTTGCTTTCCAATTACTTTATTACTGGTTTTTCCTTTAAGTTTCAGTTTCGGTTTTAAAGAAAAATCAAAAACGAGAAATTACAAAGTAAACCTTTTTAAAAGTTAATTTTTTGGGTTTCAGTTTAGGTTTTACCCACACTTTTTTATTTAGGTTATAGTTTCGATTATAAAAAAACAAAAACAATGGTTTAAACCGAAACTAAAACTTAAAGAAATTATTTTTTACACTTTTTTACTATTCAATTACTTCATTTTTTGTTGTTCTTTTAAGTTTCAGTTTCAGTTTACAGAAAAATCAAAAATCGGAAATTAGATAGTAAAACCCATTAAAGTCCATTTTTTTGGTTTCACTTTTGGTTTTACCCACAGTATTTCCCTTTAGGTTTTAGTTTCGATTATAAAAAAACAAAAACAACGGTTCAAACAGAAACTAAAACCATAAAAAATTAATATTTTTACTTTTTGCTTTACAATAACTTGATTATTGGTTTTTCTTTTAGTTTGAATTTCCTTTTCAAGGAATAATCAAAAATAGAAAAAAAATAGAACGTAAAACTCTTTAAAAGTTTATTGTTTCGGTTTCAGTTTCTGTTTCACCCACACTTTTTTAAGGTTTCCGTTTCGATTACCAAAAAAAAAGTTCAAACCAAAACTAAAATCTAAAAAAATTAATATTTACACTTTTTTCCTTTCCACTTTCTTGATTATTGTTTTCATTTTCTAGGTTTTTTTCGATTTTAAAGAAAAATCAGAAACCGAGAAAGTAGAACGTAAAACTTTTTTAAAAGAGAATTTTTTGGTTTTAGGGTATGTTTTACCCACACTTCTTCTATTTAGGTTACAGTTTCGATTATAAAAAAACAAAAACAACGGTTCAAACCGAAACTAAAACTTAAAGAAATTATTTCTTACACTTTTTGCTATCCAATTACTTTATTTTTGGTTTTTCTTTTAAGTTTTAGTTTCGATTTTACAAAAAAATCAAAATTAGAGAAATTAGATAGTATAATCCATTAAAAGTCCATTTTTTGGGTTTCAGTTTTGGTTTTACCCACACTATTTCCCTTTAGGTGTCAGTTTCGATTGTAAAAAACAAAAACAACGGTTCAAACCGAAATAAAACATCAAGAAATTAATTCTTACACTTTTTTGCTTTCCAATTACTTAATTATTTGTTTCTCATTAAAGTTTCCGTTTCGGTTTTAAAGAAAAAACCAAAAATCGAGAAATTAGAAAGTAAAATCTTCTAAAATTTTTTTTTGGTTTAACTTTCGGTTTTACCCACACTTTTTCTATTTAGGTTACAGTTTTGATTATAAATAAAACAAAAACGACGGTTCAAACCGAAACTAAAACTTAAAGAAATTATTTGTTACTCTTTGTTGCTTTTCAATTACTTTATTTTTGGTTTTTCTCTTAAATTTCAGTTTCAGTTTTAAAGAAAAACAAAAATCGAGAATCTAGAACGTAAAACCTTTTAAAAGTTCATTTTTTTGGTTTCAGCCTGGTTTTAGTTTCGGTTTGAACCGTTTTTTTTGTCTTTTTCTAATCGAAACTGTAACCTAAAGAGAAAAAGTGTGGGTAAAACCGATACTGAAACCAAAAAATGAACTTGTAAAAAGTTTTACGTTCTACTTTCTCTGTAACCTAAATAGAAAAAGTGTGTTAGGAAAACCGAAACTGAAACCCAAAAAATTAACTTTTAAAGGGTTTTACTTTCTTACACTTTTTTGCTTTCAAATTACTTTATTATTGGTTTTTCTTTTAAGTTTCAGTTTCGGTTTTAAAAAAAAAATCAAAAATCGAGAAAGTAAAACGTTAAACCCTTTAAAAGTTCATTTTTTGGTTTCAGTATCGGTTTTACCCACACTTTTTCTATTTAGGTTACAGTTTCGATTATAAAAAAAAACGGTTCAAACCGAAACTAAAACTTAAAAAAATTATTTATTACACTTTTTGCTTTCCAATTATTTCATTTTTGGTTTTTCTTTTAAGTTTCAGTTTCCGATTTAAAGAAAAAAACAAAAATCGAGAAATTGGAAAGTAAAACCCTTTAAAAATTCATTTTTTGGTTTCAGTTTTGGTTTTACCCACACTATTTCTCTTTAGGTTTCAGTTTCGATTGTAAAAAACAAAAACAACGGTTGAAACCGAAACTAAAACCATAAAAAATTAATATTTACACTTTTTGATTTCCAATAACTTGGTTATGGTTTTTCTTTTAGTTTAAGGTTAATTTTCAAAGTGTTACGTATTTCGATTTTTAAAGTTCTTCGTAGTTTAAACGCAACAGAAAAACACAGATAACAGCTTGTATAATTTATTACACTAAACTATTAACAAATATAACACATATAACATGAATTATATAATAATAGTGACAGATATTAAGTTGTAACATTCGAAACTAATTACAAAAACAAAATAATATTAGTTTCAAACTTCAAAATAAATCACAACACAAAACGGTACTGGTCTGTATCTAACGTAATGATCTAAAATTAAAGTCTCAAATTCCAGTCTAGGGTGTAAATTTGGTCCCACGAAGTAATTCCGAAACAGTTCACAGTTCAATGAAATCGCCGTCTCTCAGCTCAAGCAGTAATTCAGATGTATCGTAGAGATTGACGAAATAAAATCACAACTTCCGTAGATCTAACTTCCATCACAAATCCAAGTTGAATATTCACAGCAAACACTTAATCTTTCTCAAATAACTAACTTTCTTCTTTTGAAATGAAACTGGTGTTTGAATCTCACTCTTTGTCTTCGAATAAAACTAATGACTGAATCTATCTTCTTTTTTCGAATAAAAACTGATGTCTGATGATTGAATCTGTCTCTTGTCACCGTCTTTTATACCGATAGCCTATTTCTCGAACAATCTTGCAATTTCCATACAATTCCAGAGCTATCCACGCATATCCGTTCTTGCACGAGCTACACTTCTAGACAGGAAGTCACCAGCACTCATTTACAAAAATGTGATTGGTCTACTTAATTCGAGAAAGTTGTAAAAGGTTACCCTAAATAAATAACATATTTTAGTTTAAACTTCGAAACAATAATATCAATAAGGAAAAATGAATAATACAAATGAAAATTCAAACACAATACGACATGTTGTCGTTTACAAAATATTTACACATATACATAACAAAAGAAAAATCAAAAATAGGAAAAATAGAACGTAAAACTCTTTAATAGTTTAGTGTTTTGGTTTTAGTTTCGGTTTCACCTACACATTTTTTTAGTTTTTCGTTTCGATTATCAAAAAAAATTTCAAAACTAAACTAAAACCTAAAAAAAATTAATATTTACACTTTTTTGCTTTCCACTTTTTTGATTATTGGTTTAATTTTCTAGGTTTCAGTTTCGGTTTACAGAAAAATCAAAAATCGGAAATTAGATAGTAAAACCCATTAAAGTCCATTTTTTTTATTCACTTTTGGTTTTACCAACACTATTTCCCTTTAGGTTTCAGTTTCGATTATAAAAAAACAAAAACAACGGTTCAAACCGAAACTAAAGCCTAAAAATTTAATATTCACACTTTTTGATTTCCAAACTCTTGATTATTGGTTTTTCTTTTAGTTTAAGGTTCCTTTTCGAAGAAACATCAGAAATATACAAAATAGAACGTAAAACTCTTTAATAGTTTATTGTTTTGGTTTCAGTTTCGGTTTCACCCACACTTTTTTTTAGTTTTCCGTTTCGGATATCACAGAAAATTTCAAACCTAAACTAAAACCTAAAAAAATTGATATTTACACCTTTTTGCTTGCCACGTACTTGATTATTTGTTTCATTTTCTAGGTTTTAGTTTCGGTTTTAAAGAAAAATCAAAAATCGAGAAAGTAGAACGTAAAACTCTTTAAAAGTTTTTATTTGGTTTCAGTATCGGGTTTACCAACACTTTTTCTATTTAGTTTACAGTTTTGATTATAAAAAAAAACAAAAACAACGGTTTAAACCGAAACTAAAACTTAAAGAAATTATTTTTTACACTTTTTTGCTTTTCAATTACTTCATTTTTCGTTGTTCTTTTAAGTTTCAGTTTCGGTTTACAGAAAAATCAAAAATCGGAAATTAGATAGTAAAACCCATTAAAGTCCATTTTTTTGGTTTCACTTTTGGTTTTACCCACACTATTTCCCTTTAGGTTTTAGTTTCGATTATAGAAAAACAAAAACAACGGTTCAAACAGAAACTAAAACCATAAAAAATTAATATTTACACTTTTTGCTTTCCAATAACTTGATTATTGTTTTTTTCTTTTAGTTTGAGTTTCCTTTTCAAGGAAAAATCAAAAATCAAAAAAATAGAACGTAAAACTCTTTAAAAGTTTATTGGTTTGATTTCAGTTTCAGTTTCACCCACACTTTTTTTTAAGTTTCCGTTTCGATTATCAAAAAGAAAGTTTTAACCGAAACTAAAACCTAAAAAAATTAATATTTACGGTTTTTTTCCTTCGACATCCTTGATTATTGGTTTCATTTTCTAGGTTTTAGTTTTGGTTTTAAAGAAAAATTAAAAATTTGAGAATTTAGAACGTAAAACCTTTTAAAAGTTCATTTTTTTGGTTTCAGTCTGGTTTTACTCACACTTTTTCTCTTTAGGTTTCAGTTTCGATTATAAAAAACAAAAACAACGGTTCAAAGAGAAACGAAAACCTAAAGAAATTATTTCTTACACTTTTTGGTTTTCCAATTACTTTATTTTTGGTTTTTCTTTTAAATTTCAGTTTCGGTTTTAAAGAAAAATCAAAAATCGAGAAACTAGAACGTAAAACCTTTTAAAAGTTCATTTTTTTTGTTTCACTTTCGGTTTTACCCAAACTTTTTCTATTTAGGTTACAGTTTCGATTATAAAAAAACAAAAACAACGTTTTAAACCGAAACTAAAACTTAAAGAAATTATTTCTTACACTTTTTGCTTTCCAAATACTTCATTTTTGGTTTTTCTTTTAAGTTTCAAATTCGATTTCATAGAAAAATCCAAAATAGAGAAATTAGATAGTATAACCCATTAAAAGTCCATTTTTTGGGTTTCACTTTTGGTTTTACCCACACTTTTTCCCTTTAGGTGTCAGTTTCGATTGTAAAAAAACAAAAACAACTGTTCAAACCGAAATAAAACATAAAGAAATTATTTCTTACACTTTTTGCTTTCCAATTACTTCATTTTTGGTTTTTCTTTTAAGTTTCAAATTCGATTTTATAGAAAAATCCAAAATAGAGATATTAGATAGTATAACCCATTAAAAGTCCATTTTTGGTTTCACTTTTGGTTTTACCCACACTCTTTCCCTTTAGGTGTCAGTTTCGATTAAAAAAAACAAAAAGAACGGTTCAAACCGGAACTGAAACCTAACGAAATTATATTTATACTTTTTTGCTTTCCATTAACTTCATTTTTGTTTTTTTTGAGGTTTCAGACTCAGTTTTAAAAAAAATAAAATATTGATTAATTAGAGAGTAAAACCCTTTAAAAATCCATTTTTTGGTTTCAGTTTCGGTTTCACCCATACTTTTGTCTTTAGGTTTCAGTTTCGATTTAAAAAAAAATAACGGTTCAAACCGAAACTAAAACCTAAAAAAAATCAATATTTACACTTTTTTGGTTTCCAATTACTTCATTATTTGTTTTTCTTTTTCGTTTCAGTTTCGGATTTAAAGAAAAATGAAAAATCGAAAAATTAGAACGTAAAACCCTTTAAAAATGATTGTTTTGGTTTCAGTTTCGGCGTTACCAACACTTTTTCTCCTTAGGTTTTAAGTTCGATTATAAAAAGAAAAATAAAGGTTCAAACTGAAACTAAAACCTAAAGAAATTGATATTTACACTTTTTCCTTTCCAATAACTTGATTACTAATTTTTATTTTAGTTTGACTTTCCTTTTCAAAAAAAATGAAAAATGGAAAAAAAAGAACGTAAAACCATTTAACAGTCAATTTTTTTGGTTTGATTTTCGGTTTCAGCAACACTTTTTCTCCTTAGGTTTCAGTTAATATTATAAAAAAAACAAAAACAACGGTTTAAACCCAAACTAAAACCTAAAAAAATTAAGATTTACACTTTTTGCTTTCCACTTACTTGATTATTGGCTTAATTTTCCAGGTTTCAGTTTCGGTTTTAAAGAAAAATTAAAAATCAATATATTAGATCGTAAAACCATTTAACATTTTTTTTTTAAAATTTGAGTTTCGGTTTTACCCACACTTTCTTCTTTAGGTTTCAGTTTCGATTATAAAAAACAAAAACAACGGTTCAAACCGAAACTAAAACCTAAAGAAATTAATACTTACACTTTCTTGCTTTACAATTACTTCATTTTTTGTTTTTCTTTTAGGTTTGAAAGAAAAATCAAAAATCGAGAAATTAAATAGTAAAACCATTTAAAAGTCCATTTTTTTGGTTTTATTTTCGGTTTCACCCATACTTTTGTCTCTAGGTTTCAGTTTCGATTTAAAAAAAACAAAAATAACGGTTTAAACCGGAACTGAAACCTAAAAAAAATTATATTTATACTTTTTTGCTTTCCATTAACTTCATTATTGTTTTTTTAAGGTTTCAGTTTCGGTTTTAAAGAAAAATATAAAATCGAGAAATTAGAACGTAAAGCGCATTAAAATTTCATTTTTTTGGTTTCAGTTTCGGTTTTACCCACCCTTTTTCTCCTTAGGTTTCAGTTTCCATTATCAAAAAAACAAAACAACGATTCAAACCGAAACTAAAACCTAAAAAAATCAATATTTACACTTTTTTGGTTTCCAATTACTTCATTATTTGTTTTTCTTTTTCGTTTCAGTTTCGGATTTAAAGAAAAATCAAAAATCGAAAAATTAGAACGTAAAACCCTTTAAAAATGATTGTTTTGGTTTCAGTTTCGGTGTTACCCACACTTTTTTAGCTTTTCGTTTCGATAATAAAAAAAATTTCAAACCGAAACTAGAACCTAAAAAAAATAATATTTACACTTTTTTGCTTTCCACTTACTTGATTATTGGTTTTTCTTTTAGTTCGACTTTCCTTTTCAAAGAAAAATAAAAAATAGAGAAAATAGAACGTAAAACCACTTAAAAGTCCATTTTTTTTGTTTGATTTTCAGTTTCACCCACACTTTTTCTCCTTAGGTTTCAGTTATTATTATAAAAAAACAAAAATAACGGTTCAAACCGAAACTAAAACCTAGATAAATTAATATTTACACTTTTTTGCTTTCCACTTACTTGATTATTTTTTTCATTTTCTAGGTTTCAGTTTCGGTTTTAAAGAAAAATCAAAAATCAAAAAATTAGAACGTAAAACCATTTAAAAGTTTTTTTTTTTAAACTTTGAGTTTCGGTTTTACCCACACTTTCTTCTTTAGGTTTCAGTTTCGATTATAAAAAACAAAATCAACGGTTCAAGCCGAAACTAAAACCTAAAGAAATTATTTCATAAATTTTTTTGTTTTCCAGTTACTTCATTATTGGTTTTTCTTTTAGGTTTCAGTTTCGATTTTACAGAAAAATGAAAAATCGAGAAATTAGAACGTAAAACCCTTTAAAAGTTAATATTTGTGTTTTCAGTTACGGTTTCACCCACACTTTTTCTCTTTAGGTTTCAGTTTCGATTATAAAAAAACAAAACGAATCAAACCGAAACTAAAATCTAGAAAAATTGATATTAACATTTTTTTGTTTCCAATTACTTCATTGTTTGTTTTTCTTTTTGGTTTCAGTTTCGGTTATAAACAAAATTAAAAGAAGAAAAAAATAAAACGTAAAACCCTTTAAAATTTTATTGTTTTAGTTTCAGTTTTGGTTCCATCCACACTTTTTTAGGTTTCAATTTCGATTAGAAAAAAAGAAACACAACGTTTTAAACTGAAACAAAAACCTAAAGAAATTAATACTTACACTTTTTTCCTTGTCATTAACTTCATTATTGTTTTTCTTATAGGGGTCAGTTTCGGTTTTAAAAAAAAATCAAAATTCGAGAAATTAAATAGTAAAACCACTTAAAAGTCCTTTTTTTGGTTTGATTTTCGGTTTCACCCATACTTTTGTCTTTAGGTTTAATATTTACAATTTTTTGCTTTCCATTAACTTTATTATTGGGTTTTTTAGGTTTCAGTTTCGGTTGTACCCACACTTTTTCTCTTTAGGTTTGAATTTCGATTAGTATAAAACAAACAGAACGTATCAAACCAAAACAAAACCCTAAAGAAATTAAAGATACACTTTTTTGCTTTTCATTAACTTCATTATAGTTTTTTTAGGTTTCAAATTCAGTTTAAAAAAAAAAATTCTAATCGAAATTCAAACCTAAAGAGAATAAGTGTGGGTAAAACCGAAACTGAAATCTAAAAAAAAACAATAATGAAGTTAATGGAAAAATAAAAAATTGTAAATATTAATTTTTTTAGGTTTTAGTTTCGGTTTTAACCGTAATCTTTTTTTTGTAAAATCAAAACTGTAACCTAAATAGAAAAAGTGTGAGTAAAACGAAACTGAAACCAAAAAATGGACTTTTAAAGTGTTTTACTATCTAATTTGTCGATTTTTTATTTTACTTTAAAAACGAAACTGACCCCTATAAGAAAAACAATAATGAAGTTAATGAAAAGGAAAAAAAGTTTAAAACGTTGTGTTTGTTTTTTTTAATCGAAATTCAAACCTAAAAAAGAGTGGATGGAACCAAAACTGAAACTAAAACAATAAATTTTTAAAGGCTTTTACGTTCTATTTTTTTCTACTTTTCATTTTTGTTTAAAACCGAAACTGTAACCAAAAAGAAAAACAGATAATGAAGTAATTAAAAACAAAAAAAGTGTTAATATCAATTTTTCTAGATTTTAGTTTCGGTTTGAATCGATTTGTTTTTTTAATAATCGAAACTGAAACCTAAAGAGAAAAGTGTGGGTGAAACCGTAACTGAAAACACAAAAATTAACTTTTAAAGGGTTTTACGTTCTAATTTCTCGATTTTTCATTTTTCTGTAAAACCAAAACTAAAACCAAAAAGAAAAACAAATAATAAAGTAATTGGAAAGCAAAAAAGTGTAAGTATTAATTTCTTTAGGTTTTAGTTTGGGTTTGAACCGTTGTTTTTTTTTTATAATCGAAACTGAAACCTAAAGAAGAGAGTGTGGGTAAATCGGAAACTCAAATTAAAAAAAAAGAACTATTAAATGGTTTTACGTTCTAATTTTTTGATTTTTCTTTAAAACCGAAACTGAATCCTAGAAAATGAAACCAATAATCAAGTGAGTGGAAAGCAAAAAAGTGTAAATATTAATTTTTTTAGGGTTTAGCTTCGGTTTGAAATTTTTTATATTCGAAACGGAAAGCGAAAAAAAGTGTGATTCAAACCGAAACTGAAACCAAAACAATAAAGTTTTAAAGGGTTTTAAGTTCTATTTTTTCTATATTTCATTTTTCTTTGGAAAGGAAAGTCAAACTAAAAGAAAAATAATAATCAAGTTATTGGAAAGCAAAAAGTGTAAATAATAATAATAATAATAATAATAATTTATTTTCCAACTCTGTACAATAAATTTAGAAAAATCTTTCTAAGGAGCAAATTGCTCGTAATAAGAAAGATTCAAAAATTCAAAAATCCAAAAGCATGAGGAAACAAATAACAGAAAATATAAAAATACTTAAAGTAAGAAAGAAAAATCTTTGTACATATCTGAAAACAAAAGCCATTTTTTCAATTGTTTCTTATTTTTAACCAAATTTGGTTCACAAATTATATAGGAGGGTAAAAAATTAATTAAGTGTTTAGAAATTAAAGGAAATTGATGATACATAAATGTATATTTTGTATTAGGAATTTCAAAACTTGAGCAAAGAGAAGATCGCGTTAGGTAATCAATTTGTTTTTTAGGAAAATTATTTAAATTTTTTAAACAAAACAACCAAGTTTATACATATACAATTGTTGAAAAGACAAAATTTTAAAATTAATTATACAATTTTATCACGGAAAAATATTATAAATAACTTTAGAATGCAATTTTTTATCCGAAGCAGGTGAGATTTGTATGCACCACCCCAAACAATCAAACAATATTGTAACACAGATTGGAATAAACTATTAAAAACAATACTAAAAAATGTATAGGTAAATAATGTTTCAACTCTCGTAAGTATAAACTAATGAACTGCAGCTTCTTAGTAATACTCAAAATATGCTCGGCCCAGGCTAACCGAGAATCTAAAATTACACCGAGATACTTAAAAGAATTAACAAAATGAAAACATGGGCAGTTACAATTTCTTTTGGGAACAATTAAACTCATGATATTTAAGATAATTCAAATTAAAATATGGTTTGGTAAATCCAAATCTCCTACAGAAAGTTTTCTTTGCATTAACAATAAGCAAAATTTGCATCAAACCACTTCCGAAGGATTCCCAAATCAGACTCAGCATCACTTACATTTTCAGAATCAGAATTTGAGTAAATCAATGCTAGATCATCAGCATAACCAATGAGCCTACCTTTCAGAGGCAAAGATAAAATATCATTATATAAATCAAAAAAGTATCGGCCCAGAATCGAACCTTGAGGAACACCAAATTTAACAAAAGCCTCCGAAGATTTGTTTCTTTAATCCTAACAAACTGCCTTCTATTTAACAAATAAGAACGAAACCAATCTAAAACAAACACCCCTAATTCCACAGTGCTCAAGCTTAGCAAGTAAAAGAGTATGAGAAACAGAATCAAATGCTTTTTTCAAATCAAAGAAAATAACTAAAGGACACATCTGTTGATCCATTGGTTGGGCAATATGGGAGACAAGCACACAAATTGCTTGCTCAGTACTTTTTCCACAACGGAAACCAATTGCATTGTATGAAAAAATTATGTTTTGTTTAAAAAGCCATAAGCCTAGATTTCATGGCAGATTCAAAAAGTTTTGAAAAGGTACACAACAAAGAAATAGGCCTATAATTTTCAACATTTTCTCTATCACCACCTTTAAAGATCGGAATGACAGTAACAAGCTTTAGTAAATTTGGAAATTTGCCCTGAATAAAAGATATTTCAATTAAATTTGCCAAGAAAACAGAGAAAAAATCAACATGTTTCTTAACAAAAGCAGACCTGATACCATCCCATCCAGGACAACAATCCTTAAGTAAAGAATATAAGACCGAATTTCAGTGATAGAAGGCGGATATAGAAACATACAGCTTGAATTTACATAGCTAAAAGAATTTAAACTTATACTAGTATCAGGAAACAGAGTGGCACAACAATTAATAAAATAGTCATTAAAACCATAGGTAAATCAGGTAAGGAAGGCAAAATGCTTGTTTGGTTTTAGAACCAGTCAAATCATTAACCAAAGACCATCTTTGTCTTAAATTACTACTTTTAGAAAACTGAAAAGAAAAATAATAAATCTTCTGATTTCGAATCTTCGTAACTACAAGATTTCGAATTTTCTTATACTTCTGTTTTAAAGACAGATTTAAAGGATTTTTTCGAGATCTATTTGCTAACCTATCACGTTTTTTATTAAACCTATTATTTCATTTGTAATCCAAGGTTTTAGCTTCCTATATTTCTTAGAAGTAATTAAAGTGCTTGATTGACTAATCACCAATTGAATGGAAGAGACAAATCTCTGATAAGATAAATCAATAGGAATATTAATATCTAAATAAGAAACATCAAAAAGTTCAAACTTCTCAGCAACCAAATGATTATTAATTTGAGTACGTGAAGACAAAGAAGAAGTTGGACCACAATAACTAGAAGAGAAACTGACCAAAAGTGGGAAAAATGGTCCGTAATTGCAGAATCCAAAACAAAAGATCTAAAAAACCTCCGAGCCTCAAAGGGTATAATAGCATGATCAATACAAGTTGAAGAGGTCGAAGTTATTCTAGTAGGGACATTAATAAGATGGAACAGCTTATGATCAAACAAAACATCTAAATTAATGCAATGCAGTATCAGTAGGGGTAATTGCCAAGAAATCTATATTGAAGTCACCCAACAACAGTAACTTCTTGTCATGGAATGCAAATAACTCATCGTTGAGTTGTGAAAGAAGACATTATCAGAAAACACTTGTGTTCTATACACAGCAATAATGAATAATGAGATATCATGTGGAAAATAATTTCAAGAGAAAATGAGTCACAGGTAATATAGGAAAGTGAATGGGTTTCAGAACCACTGTTGTCCTTACAAAAACAGCAATTCCACTCGCACGATTTAAATCACTAGATGCAGTAATTAAAACATACCCAGGAGAGAAATATTCAATAATTTTTCTCCAGATAACCAAGCTTCAGTTAAAATAATAATGTGGACCGGAAATTGAAAGGTTTGCAAATAAACAACTAACTGATCAAAATTTTTCACCACACTTCTAATATTTAAATGCATAATATTAAAAGATGAATTACTTAATAACGGAAAAATACTATTGGGAGATATGATATTTTGACAGTCCAAATCCTGTAAAGGATTAAATTCAAAATCAAACATATCAATATAAAGAGAAAAAATATCAAAAAGAAAAATCAAAATAAAACAATTACAACCTCTTTAAATCACTCTCCGCCTTAATTGGAATAGCTTGAGAGCCATCATCTTTCTAACATAAATCAAACCGTTCGAAGTCCAGACATATTTGAATTGCTTAGTTTTCTTCAAAGATCTAGCCTTCCAGAACAGCTCACTAAAATATGGTGACAAATGGTCGTTCAAGTAAATTGGATAAGTTTCGTTGCAAACACCAACATCCTGAGTAGAAAGCCTCTGGAAATGCTTCCTCTTTTGAAAAAGAAGGTCAACTTTTGTTTGTTTTCGGTTAAACTTCACAACTATGGTGCGCGATCTTTTCATAGCTGCAGACTTGGGTCCAATCCGATGAACAACAGAAATGTCCTGCTTTTCAATTGAAACTTCTAGTTTACAACCAATCTTTTGCACAATATCAACTAGATTCTCAGCAGGAACCTCGGGGACCCCATCAATTAGTAAATTTGAATTGTAAGAATATTGTTCAACAACATGTACTTCCTGCTGCACTGAAGCAATTTGGGCTCTGAGACTTAAATTTTCTTTCTTAAGTATATCATTCTCAGCAACACATGCGCGAACTTCCTTTCTCACTTCAATAAAAGTTTCTTCAAATGAAGAAAGTTTTTTCATAATGTCATCAAAAGTATCAGAGAAATAATTCAATGAGTCCTTCAACTCCTTAATATCCTTCTTAATTGGTGAAAGGCATCTCAATTCTTCCAAAATAGTCACCAACCTACTATTTATCTTGTCTATTTCCATGCTTGACATAGTAGATTCCAGCTGAATATCAGCAACACACAAATTCACCTGCTCACCCTCAGAAAAGGAATGCACTCTTCCAACTAATGGAGAATCATTTGTCCTATTTTGCTTATTTAAAGCAATACATGAATTACAATGAAATGGCTTTTTGTTAGCAGAGAGAAACTCATAATCAGTTTCAGTTAAACCAGCACATCTTAGATGATATAATTTCTCACAACAGCCAGCACAAGACACATTATGTTCACCTACCTTGATGTATATTTTACAGACACCACACCGGCGAGTACTCATGCTTGGCAGCCATTTGCAAAAAACCTAAAAAAATTAATATTTACACTTTTTTGCTTTCCACTTTCTTGATTATTGGTTTCATTTTCAAGGTTTTAGTTTCGGTTTTAAAGAAAAATCAAAAATCGAGAAAGTAGAACGTAAAACCCTTTAAAAGTTCATTTTTGGTTTGAGTATCGGTTTTCCCCACACCTTTTCTTTTAAGTTTCAGTTTCAATTTTTTTAGGTTTTAGTTTCGGTTTGAATCGTTGTTTTGTTTTTTTTATAAAAGAAACTGAAACCTAAGGAGAAAAAGTGTGGGTAACACCGAAACTGAAACCAAAACAATCATTTTTTAAAGGGTTTTAAGTTCTAATTTTTCGATTTTTCATTTTTCTTTAAATCCGAAACTGAAACGAAAAAGAAAAAGAAATAATGAAGTAATTGGAAACCAAAAAAAGTGTATATATTGATTTTTTTAGGTTTTAGTTTCGGTTTGAATCGTTATTTTGTTTTTTTATAATGGAAAATGAAACCTAAGGAGAAAAAGGGTGGGTAAAACCGAAAATGAAACCAAAAAAATGAATTTTTAATGCGCTTTACGTTCTAATTTCTCGATTTTTGATTTTTCATTAAAATCGAAACTGAAACCTAAAAAAAACAATAATGAAGTTAATGGAAAGCAAAAAAGAATAAATATCATTTTTTTAGGTTTCAGTTCCGGTTTGAACCGTTATTTTTGTTTTTTTAAATCGAAACTGAAACCTAAAGAAAAAATATGGGTGAAACGGAAAATCAAACCAAAAAAATGGTCTTTTAAGTAGTTTTATTATTTAATTTCTCGATTTTGGATTTTTTTTTTAAACCGAAACTGAAACCTAAAACAAAAACAAATAATGAAGTAATTGGAAAGCAAAAAAGTGTAAGTATTAATTTCTTTAGGTTTGAGTTTCGGTTTGAACCGTTGTTTTTGTTTTTTAAAATCGAAACTGAAACCTAAAAAAGAAAGTGTGGGTAAAACCGAAACTCAAAGTTTAAAAAAAACACTTTTAAATGGTTTAACGTTCTAATTTTTTGTTTTTTGATTTTTCTTTAAAACCGAAACTGAAACCTAAAAAATTAAACCAATAATGAAGTAATTGGAAAGCAAAAAAGTGTAAATATTAATTTTTTTAGGTTTTAGTTTCGGTTTGAAACGTTGTGTTTGTTTTTTTCTAATCGAAATTGAAACCTTAAGACAAAAAATGTGGGTGAAACCGAAACCGAAGAAAATGAACTTTAAAGGATTTTACTATCTAAATTCTCGATTTTTGATTTTTCTTTAAAACCGAAACTGATTCCCTAATAGAAAAACCAATAATGAAGTTAATGGAAAGCAAAAAAGTGTAAGTATTATTTTCTTTAGGTTTTTGTTTCGGTTTGAAACGTTGTGTTTGTTTTTTTCTAATCAAAATTGAAACCTTAAGACAAAAAGTGTGGGTAAAATCGAAACTGAAACCTAAAAGAAAAACCAAAAATAAGGAAACTGGAAAAAAAATGTAAGAAATAATTTCTTTAGGTTTTATTTTCGGTTTGAACCGTTGTTTTTGTTTTTTATAATCTTAACTGAAACCTAAGATGCAAAAGTGTGGGTCAAAGGAAAATCAAACCAAAAAAATGGAATTTTAAATGGTTTTACTATTTAATTTCTGGATTTTTGATTTTTCTTTAAAACCGAAACTGTAACCTAAAAGAAAAACAAATAATGAAGTAATTGGAAAGCAAAAAAGTGTAAGTATTAATTTCTTTAGGTTTTTTTTGGGTTTGAACCGTTGTTTTTTTTTATAATCGAAACTGAAACCTAAAGAAGAAAGTGTGGGTAAATCCGAAACTCTAATTTAAAAAAAAGAACTTTTAAATGGTTTTACGTTCTAATTTTTTGATTTTTGATTTTTTTTTAAAACCGAAACTGAAACCTAGAAAATGAAACCAATAATCAAGTGAGTGGAAAGCAAAAAAGTGTAAATATTAATTTTTTTCGGTTTTAGCTTCGGTTTGAACTTTTTTTATATTCGAAACGGAAAGCTAAAAAAAGAGTGAATGAAACCGAAACTGAAACCAAAACAATAAAGTTTTAAAGGGTTTTACGTTCTATTTTTTCTATATTTCATTTTTCTTTGGAAAGGAAAGTCAAACTAAAAGAAAAATAATAATCAAGTTATTGGAAAGCAAAAAGTGTAAATATCAATTTTTTTAGGTTTTAGTTTCGGTTTGAACCTCTATTTTTTTCTTTTATAATCGAAACTGAAACCTAAGGAGAAAAAGTGTGGGTAACACCGAAACTGAAACCGAAACATTCATCTTTTAAAGGGTTTTACGTTCTAAATTTTCGATTTTTCACTTTTCTTTAAATCCAAAAGTGAAACGAAAAAGGAAAACAAATAATGAAGTAATTGGAAACCAAGAAAGTGTAAATAATGATTTTTTTAGGTTTTAGTTACGGTTTTAATCGTTGTTTTGTTTTTTATAATAGAAACTGAAACCTAAGGAGAAAAAGGGTGGTTAAAACCGAAACTGAAACCAAAAAAATAAATTTTTAATGCGCTTTACGTTAAAATTTCTCAAATTTTTTATTTTTCTTTAAAACCGAAAATTAAACCTAAAAAAAATCAATAATGAAAGTAATGGAAAGCAAAAAAGTATAAATATAATTTTTTTAGGTTTCAGTTCCGGTTTGAACTGTTATTTTTGTTTCTTTAAATCGAAACTGAAACCCAAAGACAAAAGTATGGGTGAAACCGAAAATCAAACCAAAAAATTGGACTTTTAAATGGTTTTACTATTTAATTTCTCGATTTTCGATTTTTTTTAAAACCGAAACTGAAACCTAAAAGAAAAACAAATAATGAAGTAATTGGAAAGGAAAAAGTGTAAGTATTAATTTCTTTAAGTTTTTGTTTCGGTTTAAAACGTTGTGTTTGTTCTATTCTAATCGAAATTCAAACCTAAAGAGAAAAAGTGTGGGTAAAACGAAACTGAAACCTAAAAAAAAAACCAATAATGAAGTTAATGGAAAGCAAAAAAGTGTAAATATTATTTTTTTTAGGTTTTAATTTTGGTTTGAACCGTAATTTTTTTTGTAAAATCAAAACTGTTACCTAATTAGAAAAAAACGTGAGTAAAACGAAACTGAAACCAAAAAATGGACTTTTAAAGTGTTTTCCTATCTAATTTGTGGATTTTTTTGTTTTACTTTAAAAACGAAACAGTCCTCTATAAGAAAAACAATAATGAAGTTAATGAAAAAGGAAAATATGTAAGTATTAATTTCTTTTAGGTTTTTGTTTCGGTTTGAAACGTTGCGTTTGTTTTTTCTAACCGAAATAAACCTAAAGAGAAAAAGTGTGGGTAAAATGTAAACTGAAACCTAAAAACTAAACGAATAATGAAGTAATTGGAAAGCGAAAAAAATGTAAGAAATAATTTCTTTAAATTTTAGTTTCGGTTTCAACCGTTGTTTTTGTTTTTTTATAATCGAAACTGTAACCTAAATATAAAAAGTGTCGGTAAAATCGAAACCAAACAAATGAGCTTTTAAAGGGTTTTACCTTCTAATTTCTCGATTTTTGGTTTTTCTTTAAAACCAGAACTGAAATTTAAAAGTAAAACCGAAAATGAAGTAATTGGAAACCAAAAAAAGTGTAAATATTAATTTTTTTAGGATTTAGTTTCGGTGTTCAACGTTGTTTTGTTTTTTTTGTAATCGAAACTGAAACCTAAAGAGAAAAAGTGTTGGTAAAACCTAAACTGAAACCAAAAAATGGATTTTGAAAGGGTTTTACGTTCTAATAATCAAGTAAGTCGAAAGCAAAAAAGTGTAAATATTAATTTATTTACGTTTTAGTTTCGGTTTGAACTTTTTGATAATCGAAACGGAAACGTAAAAAAGTGTGGGTGAAACGAAACTAAAACCAAAACTATAAACTATTAAAGAGTTTTACGTTCCGTTTTTTCTATTTTTGATTTTTCTTTGAAAAGGAAACTCAATCTAAAAGAAAAAACCAATAATGAAGTAAGTGGAAAGCAAAAAAAGTTTAAATAATAATTTTTTTAGGTTTTAGTTTCGGTTTGAACTTTTTTTTGATAATCGAAACGGAAACCTAAAAAAGTGTGGGTCAAACCGAAACTGAAACCAAAACAATAAACTTTTAAAGAGTTTTACGTTCTATTTTTGTTTTTTTTTCATTTTTGTTTAAAACCGAAACTGAAACAAAAAAGAAAAACAAATAATGAAATAATTGGAAACCAAAAAAGTGTAAATATTGATTTTTTACCTTTTAGTTTCGGTTTGAATCGTTGTTTTGTTTTTTTATAATCGATATTAAAACCTAAAAAGAAAAAGTGTGGGTGAAACCGAAACTGAAACCAAAAAAAGGACTTGTTACGTTCTTTATGTGGACTGAACGCAACAGAAAGACACAGATAGCAGCTTGTATAATTTATTATAATTATTTACTTATGTGATAGATACAAAAATAAATTATATAATGGCAATAACAAATATCCAGTTTCAACCATCAAAACAACTTACAATACAAAAAAGTACTAGACTGTGTTTAATAATATGATCCAGGATAAGTGTCCAAATCGGAAATCCAAAGTTCCAATCTAGGCGTTGAATTCAGTCCCAAGGAGAAATTTTCTAAGTTTGAATGGGTAATTTCAAACAAAAGTTCACAGAGCAATTCCTATTGACTTTCGATATAATCCGTAATCCGACTGAATTGTAAAGATTGACGGAATAAAAATTTCACTGCTTTAGTCGATCTAGCTGTATTCACAAATTCAGTTTAAACTTTCTCAAACAAGACAAAACTCTTGATCCGAATAAAATGGATGACTTACTTCTTGACCCGAGTAAAAGTGGATGATTTCTTCCCTCGCATCGCGTAACTTCCCAGAATTCCACAGTACAAACACCAGGCCAATACAAGTGATCAATCTATTTAGTTTTAAAAGAATTCTAAATGAATTTTAATTAATTCTAAAATGTTATTTTAAATTTCACCGATTTAAACCTCGAAAGAATAATATAAATATAGAATTATAAATAATAAATATGGGAATTCAAATACGACATTACATTATATTTACATAACATATGCATGATATTTACATGACATTTACATAACATTCGACATGGTTGTCGTTTACATAACATTTACATAACACTCTCGACAACATTTACATGATATTTACATAACACCACAAAAATGAACTTTTAGAGGGTTTTACTTTCTAATTTCTCGATTTTTGATTATTCTTTAAAACCGAAACTGTAACCTAGAAAATGAAACCAATAATCGAATAATTAGAAAGCAAAAAGTGTAAGAAATAATTTCTTGAAGTTTTAGTTTCGGTTTGAACCGTTGTTTTTGTTTTTATAATCGAAAGTGTAACCGAAATAGAAAAATGTTGGGTAAAACCGAAATTGAAACCAAAAAATGAACTTTTAAAGGCTATTACGTTCTACTTTCTCGATTTTTGATTTTTCTTTTAAACCGAAACTAAAACCTAGAAAATGAAACCAATAATGAAGTAAGTGGAAAGCAAAATAAGTGTAAATATTAATTTTTTTAGGTTTTAGTTTCGGTTTGAATTTTTTTTCTTGATAATTGAAAGAGAAACCTAAAAAAATGTCTGGGTGAAAATGAAAAAAAAACAATAAACTATTAAAGAGTTTTACGTTCTATTTTTTCTATTTTTGATTTTTCCTTCAAAAGGAAACTCAAACTTAAAGAAAAACCAATAATGAAGTTATTGGAAAGGAAAAAGTGTAAATATTTTTTTTAGGTTTTAGTTTCGGTTTAAACCGTTGATTTTGTTTTTTATAATCGAAACTAAAACGTAAATAGAAAAAGTGTGGGTAAAACCGAAACTGAAACCAAAAAAATGAACTGTTAAAGGATTTTACTTTCTAATTTTTCGATTTTTGATTTTTCTTTAAAACCGAAACTGAAACTTAAAAAAAAAAAAAATTAAGTAATTGGAAAGCAAAAAAGTGTAAGAAAAAATTTCTTTAGATTTTAGGTTCGGTATGAACCGTTTTTTTGTTTTTCATTATCGAAACTGAAACCTAAAGAGAAATAGTGTGGGTAAAACCAAATCTAAATCCAAAATAATGGACTTTTAAAGGGTTTTACTATCTAATTTCTCGATTTTTGATTTTTCTTGAAAACCGAAACTGAAACTTAACAGAAAAACCAATAATAAAGTAATTGGAAAGCAAAATAGTGTAAGAAATAATTTCTTTACGTTTTATTTCGTTTTGACCCGTTGTTTTTTTTATAATCGAAACTGATACCTAAAAAGGAATAGTGTGGGTAAAACCGAAACTGAAACTTATAGGAAAACCAAAAATCAAGTAATTGGAAAGCGAAAAAGTGTAACAAATAATTTCTTTAAGTTTTAGTTTCGGTTTTAACCGACGTTTTTGTTTTTTTATAATCGAAATTATAACCTAGATTGAAAAAGTATGGGTAAAACCGAAAGTGAAACCAAAAAAAATGACCTTTTAAAAAGTTTTACTTTCTAATTTCTCGACTTTTGATTTTTCTTTAAAACCGAAATTGAAACTTTAAAGAAAAAGCAATATTTAAGTAATTGGAAAGCAAAAAAAAGTAAGTATTAATTTTTTTAGGTTTTAGTTTCGGTTTTAACCGTTGTTTTTGTTTTTTATAAACGAAACTGAATCGTAAAGAGAAGAAGTGTGGGTGAAACCGTAACTTAAACCAAAAAAATGAACTTTTAAAGGGTTTTACATTCTAATTTATTGATTTTTAATTCTATTTTAAAAACGAAACTGAAACCTAGAAAATGAGAACAATAATCAAATAAGTGGAAAGCAAAAAGTCTAAATATTAAATTTTTTAGGTTTTAGTTTCGGTTTGTACTTTTTTGATAATCTATACGGAAAGTTAAAAAAAATGTGGGTGAAACCGAAACTGAAACGAAAACAATAAACTATTAAAGAGTTTTACGTTTTTTTTTTCTATTTTTGATTTTTCTTTGAAAGGGAAACTCAAACTAAAACAAAAAACAATAATAAAGTAATTGGAAAGGAAAAAAGTGTAAGAAATAATTTCTTTAGGTTTTAGTTTCGGTGTGATCAGCTGTTTTTGTTTTTTTATATTCGAAACTGTAACCTAAATAGAAAAAGTGTTGGTAAAACCGAAACTGAAAAAAAATGAACTTTTAAAAAGTTTTAATATCTAATTTCTCGATTTTTGATTTTTCTTTAAAACCGAAACTCAAACCTAGAAAATGAAACAAATAATCAAGTAAGTGGAAAGTAGAAAAGTGTAAATATTAATTTTTTTTAGGTTTTAGTTTCGGTTTTTAACTTTTTTTTGATAATCGAAACGGAACCTAAAAAAAGTGTTCCTGAAACCGAAATTAAATCCAAAATTATAAACTATTCAAGATTTTTACGTTCTATTTATTCTACTTTTGATGTTTCTTGGTAAAGGAACCTTAAACTAAAAGAAAAACCAATAATTAAGTTTTTGGAAGGCAAAAAGTTTAAGAAATAATTTCTTTAAGTTTTAGTTTCGGTTTAAACCGACGTTTTTGTTTTTTTATAATCGAAAATGTTACCTAAATAGAAAAAGTATGGGTAAAACCGAAAGTGAAACCAAAAAAAATGACCTTTTAAAAAGTTTTACTTTCTAATTTCTCGACTTTTGATTTTTCTTTAAAACCGAAATTGAAACTTTAAAGAAAAATCAATATTTAAGTAATTGGAAAGCAAAAAAGGGTAAGTATTAATTTTTTTAGGTTTTAGTTTCGGTTTAAACCGTTGTTTTTGTTTTTTATAAACGAAACTGAATCGTAGAGAGAAAAAGTGTGGGTGAAACCGTAACTTAAACCAAAAAAATGAACTTTTAAAGGGTTTTACATTCTAATTTATTGATTTTTGATTTTTCTTTAAAACCGAAACTGAAACCTAGAAAATGAGACCAATAATCAAGTAAGTGGAAAGCAAAAAGTGTAAATAATAAATTTTTTAGGTTTTAGTTTCGGTTTGTCCTTTTTTGATAATCTATACGGAAACTTAAAAAAAGTGTGGGTGAAACCCAAACTGAAACGAAAACAATAAACTATTAAAGAGTTTTACGTTCTACTTTTTCTATTTTTGATTTTTCTTTGAAAAGGAAACTCAAACTAAAAGAAAAACCAATAATAAAGTAATTGGAAAGCAAAAAAGTGTAAGAAATAATTTCTTTAGGTTTTAGTTTCGCTGTGATCCCTGTTTTTGTTTTTTTATAATCAAAACTGTAACCTAAATAGAAAAAGTGTGGGTAAAACCGAAACTGAAAAAAATGAACGTTTAAAAAGATTTAATTTCTAATTTCTCGATTTTTGATTTTTCTTTAAAACCGAAACTCAAACCTAGAAAATGAAACCAATAATCAAGAAAGTGGAAAGAAGAAAAGTGTAAATATTAATTTTTTTAGGTTTTAGTTTCGGTTTGAACTTTTTTTGATAATCCAAACGGAAACATAAAAAAAAGTGTTGGTGAAACCGAAATTAAATCCAAAACAATAAACTATTAAAGAGTTTTACGTTCTATTTTTTTCTACATTTGATGTTTCTTGGTAAAGGAACCTTAAACTAAAAGAAAAACCAATAATTAAGTTATTGGAAAGCAAAAAGTTTAAGAAATAATTTATTTATGTTTTAGTTTCGATTTGAACCGTAGTTTTTGTTTTTTATAATCGAAACTGATACCTAAAGGGAAATAGTGTCGGTAAAACCGAAACAGAAACCAAAAAATGAACTTTTAAAGGGTTTTACGTTCTTACTTAACGTAAAAACTTAAAAGAAAAACCAAAAATAAAGTTATTGGAAAGCAAAAAAATGTAAGAAATAATTTCTTACGAAAAAAAGTGTAAGTAAAACCGAAACTAAAACCAAAACTATAAACTAGTAAAGAGTTTTACGTTCTGTTTTTTTTATGTTTCTTTGAAAAGAAACCTTAAACTATTAGAAAAACGAGTAATCGACTTATTGGAAAGGAAAAAGTGTAAATATTAATTTTTTTGTGGTTTTAGTTTCGGTTTGAACCTTTGATTGTGTTTTTAATAATCGAAACTGAAACCAAAAAAATGAACTTTTAAAGGGTTTTACTTTCTAATTTCTCTATTTTTGATTTTTCTGTAAAATCAAAAATGAAACCAATAATCGAGTAACTGGAAAGCAAAAAAGTGTAAGAAATAATTTCTTTAAGTTTTAGTTTCGGTTTGACCGTTGTTTTTGTTTTTATAATCGAAACTGTAACCTAAACAGAAAAAGTGTGGGTAAAACCGAAAATGAAACAAAAAAATTAACTTTAAAAGAGTTTTACGTTCTAATTTTACGATTTTTGATTTTTCTTTAAAACCGAAACTGAAACCTAGAAAATGAAACCAAGAATCGAGTAATTGGAAAGCAAAAAAGTGTAAGAAATAATTTTTTTAGGTTTTAGTTTCGGTTTGAACCGTTTTTTTGTTTTTTATAATCGAAATTAAACCTAAAAAAGTGTGGGTGAAACTGAAACCAAAAAATGAACTTTTAAAGGGTTTGACTTTCTAATTTCTCGTGTTTTGATTTTTTTTTAAAACCGAAACTGAAACTTAAAAGAAAAACGAATAATAAAGTAATTGGAAAGCAAAAAAGTTTAAGAATTAATTTCTTTATGTTTTATTTCGGTTTGAACCGTTTTTTTTGTTTTTTTTTTACAATCGAAACTGAAACCTAAAGGGAAAGAGTTTGGGTAAAACCAAAAGTGAAACACAAAAAATGGACTTTTAATGGGTTATACTATCTAATTTCTCTATTTTGGATTTTTCTGTAAAATTGAATTTGAAACTTAAAAGAAAAACCAAAAATGAAGTAATTGGAAAGCAAAAAGTGTAAGAAATAATTTCTTTCAGTTTTAGTTTCGGTTTGAGCCGTTGTTTTTGTTTTTTTATAATCGAAACTGTAACCTAAATAGAGAAAGTGTGGGTAAAACAAGACTGAAACGAGAAAAATGAACTTTTAAAAGGTTTTACGTTCGAGATTCTCGATTTTTTAATCTTTTTCTTTAAAACCGAAACTGAAATTTGAAAGAAAACCCAATAATTATGTAATTGGAAAGCAAAAAAGTGAAATGAATAATTTCTTTAGGTTTTAGTTTCGGTTTCAACCGTGATTTTTGTTTTTTTTATAATCGGAACTTAAACCTAAAGAGAAAAAGTGTGGGTAAAACCGATACTGAAACCAAAAAATAAACTTTTAAACAATTTTACGTTTCACTTTCTCGGTTTTTGATTTTTCTTTAAAACCGAAACAAACCTAGAAAATGAAACCAATAATCAAGAAAATGGAAAACAAAAAAGTGTAAATATTAATTTTTTTAGGTTTTAGTTTCGGTTTCAACTTTTTTTTTGATAATCGAAACAAAAACCTAAAAAAAGTGTGGGTGAAACAGAAACTGAAACCGAAACAATAAACTATTAAATTGTTTAACGTTATATTTTTTCTATTTTTGATTTTTCTTTGAAAAGGAAACTCAAACTAAAAGAAAAACCAACAATCAAGTTATTGGAAAGCAAAAAGTGTAAATATTAATTTTTATAGGTTTTAGTTTCGGTTTGAACCGTCGTTTTTGTTTTTTTATAATCAAAACTGTAACCTATATAGAAAAAGTTTGGGTAAAACAAGACTGAAACCAAAAAATGAACTCTTAAAAGGTTTTACGTTCTAGATTCTCGATTTTTTGATTTTTCTTTAAAACCAAAACTGAAACTTAAAAGAAAAACCAATAATAAAGTAATTGGAAAACAAAAAAGTGTAAGAATTAATTTCTTTATGTTTTATTTCGGTTTGAACCGTTGTTTTTGTTTTTTACAATCGAAACTGATACCTAAAGGGAAATTGTGTGGGTAAAACCAAAACTGAAACCCATAAAATAGACTTTTAATGGGTTTTACTATCTAATTTCTCTATTTTTGATTTTTCTGTAAAATCGAAACTGAAACTTAAAAGAAAAACCAAAAATGAAGTAATTGGAAAGCAAAAATGTAAGAAATAATTAATTTAAGTTTTAGTTTCGGTTTGAACTTTTTTTTTTAAATCGAAACGGAAACCTAAAAGAAGGGTGGGTGAAACAGAAACTGAATCCGAAACAATAAACTATTAAAGAGTTTTACGTTCTATTTTTGATTTTTCTTTGAAAAGTAAACTCAAACTAAAAGAAAAACCAATAATCAAGTTTTTGGAAAGCAAAAAAAGTAAATATAGGTTTTAATTTCGTTTGTACCGTTATTTTTGTTTTGTATAATCGGAACTGAAATCTAACGATAAAAAATGAGAGTAAAACCAAAACTGAAAGTTAAAAAATGAAATTTTAAAAGGTTTTATTTTCTAATTTCTCGTTTTTTGATTTTTCTTTAAAACCGAAACTAAAACTTAAAAGAAAAACCAATAATTAAGTAATTGGAAAGCAAAAAAGTATAAGAAAGAATTTCTTACGAAAAAAAAGTGTAAAAGGAACCGAAACTGAAACCAAAACAATAAACTATTAATAAGTTTTAAGTTCTATTTTTTTATATTTTTGATGTTTCTTTCAAAAGGAACCTTAAACTAAAAAAAAAACAATAATCAAGTTATTGGAAAGCTTAATGTGTAAATATTAATTTTTTATGGTTTTAGTAGGTGTTTGAACCGTTGTTTTTCTTTTTTTATAATCGAAACTGAAACCTAAAGTGAAATAGTGTGGGTAAAACCAAAAGTGAAACCAAAAAAATGGACTTTAATGGGTTTTACTTTCTAATTTCTTGTTTTTTGATATTTTTTTTAAACCGAAACTGAAACTTAAAAGAAAAACCAATAATAAAGTAATTGGAAAGCGAAAAAGTGTAAGAATTAATTTCTTTATGTTTTATTTCGGTTTAAACCGTTGTTTTTGTTTTTTTTATAATCGAAACTGGAACCTAAATTGAAAAAATGTGGGTAAAACCAAAAGAGAAACCAAAAAAATGGACTTTAATGGATTTTACTATCTAATTTCTCGATTTTTTATTTTTCTGTAAAACCGAAACTGAAACTTAAAAGAACAACGAAAAATGAAGTAATTGGAAAGCAAAAAAGTGTAAAAATTAATTTCTTTATGTTTTATTTCGGTTTAAACCGTTGTTTTTGTTTTTTTTATAATCGAAACTGGAACCTAAATTGAAAAAATGCGGGTAAAACCAAAACTGAAACCACAAAAATGAAATTTTTAAGGGTTTTACTATTAATTTCTCGATTTTTGATTTTTCTGTAAAACCGAAATTTAAATTTAAAAGAAATACCAATAATAAAGTAATTGAAAAGCAAAAAAAGGTAAGAAATGATTTCTTTATGTTTTATTTCGGTTTGAATCATTTTTTTTGTTTTTTAAAATCGAAACTGATACCTAACGGGAAATAGTGTGGGTAAAACCAAAACTGAAACCCAAAAAATGTACTTTTAATGGGTTTTACTATGTAATTTCTCTATTTTTGATTTTTCTGTAAAATCGAAACTGAAACTTAAATGAACAACGAAAAATGAAGTAATTGGAAAGCAAAAAAAGTGTAAAAAATAATTTCTTTAAGTTTTAGTTTCGGTTTAAAACGTTCTTTTCGTTTTTTTATAATCGAAACTGTAACCTAAATAGAAAAAGTGTGGGTAAAACCGAAAGTGAAATAAAAAAAATGAATTTTTAAAGGGTTTTACTTTCCAATTTCTCGATTTTTGATATTTTCTTTAAATCCGAAACTGAAACTTTAATGAAAAACCAATAATTAAGTAATTGGAAAGCAAAAAAGTGTAAGAAATAATTTCTTTAGGTTTTCGTTTCTGTTTGAACCGTTGTTTTTGTTTTTTATAATCGAAACTGTAACCTAAAGGAAAATAGTGTGGGTAAAACCAGACTGAAACCAAAAAATTAACTTTTAAAAGTTTTTACGTTCTAAATTCTCGATTTTTGATTTTTCTTTAAAACTGAAACTGAAATTTAAAAGAAAAACCAAAAAGAAGTAATTGGAAAGCAACAAAGTGTAACAAAGAATTTCTTTAAGTTTTAGTTTCGGTTTGAACTATCGTTTTTGTTTTTTTTACAATCAAAACTTAACCTAAATAGAAAAAAGTGTGGGTAAAACCGAAAGTGAAACCAAAAAAATGAATTTTTAAAAGGATTTACTTTCTAATTTCTCGATTTTTGGTTTTTTCTTTAAAACCGAAACGTAAAGTTTAATGAGAAACAAATAATTAAGTAATTGGAAAGCAAAAAAGTGTAAGAAATAATTTCTTTAGGTTTTAGTTTCGGTTTGAACCGTTTTTTTTTTTTATAATTGAAACTGAAACCTAAATAGAAAAAGTGTGAGTAAAACCGATACTGAAACCAAAAAATGAACTTTTAAAGGGTTTTACGTTTTACTTTCTCGATTTCTGATTTTTCTTTAAAACCGAAACAAACCTAGAAAATCAAACCAATAATCAAGAAAGTGGAAAGAAAAAAAGTGTAAATATTAATTTTTTTAGCTTTTAATTTCGGTTTGAACTTTTTTTTTGATAATCGAAACGGAAACATAAAAGAAGGGTGGGTGAAACAGAAACTGAAACTGAAACAATAAACTATTAAAGAGTTTTACGTTCTAATAATCAAGTAAGTTGAAAGCAAAAAAGTGTAAATATTAATTTATTTACGTTTTAGTTTCGGTTTGAACTTTTTGATAATCGAAACGGAAACGTAAAAAAGTGTGGGTGAAACGAAACTAAAACCAAAACTATAAACTATTAAAGAGTTTTACGTTCCGTTTTTTCTATTTTTATTTTTCTTTGAAAAGGAAACTCAATCTAAAAGAAAAACCAATAATGAAGTAAGTGGATAACAAAAAAAGTTTAAATAATAATTTTTTTTAGGTTTTAGTTTCGGTTTGAACTTTTTTTTGATAATCGAAACGGAAACCTAAAAAAGTGTGGGTGAAACCGAAACTGAAACCAAAACAATTAACTTTTAAAGGGTTTTACGTTCTATTTTTGTTTTTTTTTCATTTTTGTTTAAAACCGAAACTGAAACAAAAAAGAAAAACAAATAATGAAGTAATTGGAAACCAAAAAAGTGTAAATATTGATTTTTTTACCTTTTAGTTTCGGTTTGAATCGTTGTTTTGTTTTTTTATAATCGAAATTAAAACCTAAAAAGAAAAAGTGTGGGTGAAACCGAAACTGAAACCAAAAAAGGACTTGTTACGTTCTTTATGTAGACTGAACGCAACAGAAAGACACAGATAGCAGCTTGTATAATTTATTATAATTATTTACTTATGTGATAGATACAAAAATAAATTATATAATGGCAATAACAAATATCCAGTTTCAACCATCAAAACAACTTACAATACAAAAAAGTACTAGACTGTGTTTAATAATATGATCCAGGATAAGTGTCCAAATCGGAAATCCAAAGTTCTAATCTAGGCGTTGAATTCAGTCCCACGGAGAAATTTTCTAAGTTTGAATGGGTAATTTCAAACAAAAGTTCACAGAGCAATTCCTATTGACTTTCGATATAATCCGTAATCCGACTGAATTGTAAAGATTGACGGAATAAAAATTCACTGCTTTAGTCGATCTAGCTCTATTCACAAATTCAGTTTAAACTTTCTCAAACAAGACAAAACTCTTGATCCGAATAAAATGGATGACTTACTTCTTGACCCGAGTAAAAGTGGATGATTTCTTCCCTCGCATCGCGTAACTTCCCAGAATTCCACAGTACAAACACCAGGCCAATACAAGTGATCAATCTATTTAATTTTTAAAAAAATTCTAAATGAATATTAATTAATTCTAAAATGTTATTTTAAATTTCACCGATTTAAACCTCGAAAGAATAATATAAATATAGAATTATAAATAATAAATATGGGAATTCAAATACGACATTACATTATATTTACATAACATATGCATGATTTTTACATGACATTTACATTACACTCGACATGGTTGTCGTTTACATAACATTTACATAACACTCTCGACAACATTTACATGATATTTACATAACACCACAAAAATGAACTTTTAGAGGGTTTTACTTTCTAATTTCTCGATTTTTGATTATTCTTTAAAACCGAAACTGTAACCTAGAAAATGAAACCAATAATCGAATAATTAGAAAGCAAAAAGTGTAAGAAATAATTTCTTGAAGTTTTAGTTTCGGTTTGAACCGTTGTTTTTGTTTTTATAATCGAAGTGTAACCGAAATAGAAAAATGTTGGGTAAAACCGAAATTGAACCAAAAAATGAACTTTTAAAGGCTATTACGTTCTACTTTCTCGATTTTTGATTTTTCTTTTAAACCGAAACTAAACCTAGAAAATGAAACCAATATGAAGTAAGTGGAAAGCAAAATAAGTGTAAATATTAATTTTTTTAGGTTTTAGTTTCGGTTTGAATTTTTTTTTCTTGATAATTGAAAGAGAAACCTAAAAAATGTCTGGGTGAAACTGAAAAAAAACAATAAACTATTAAAGAGTTTTACGTTCTATTTTTTCTATTTTTGATTTTTCCTTGAAAAGGAAACTCAAAACTTAAAGAAAAACCAATAATGAAGTTATTGGAAAGGAAAAAGTGTAAATATTTTTTTTAGGTTTTAGTTTTCGGTTTTAAACCGTTTGATTTTGTTTTTTATAATCGAAACTAAAACGTAAATAGAAAAAGTGTGGGTAAAACCGCAACTGAAACCAAAAAAATGAACTGTTTAAAGGATTTTACTTTCTAATTTTCGATTTTGAGTTTTTCTTTAAAAACCGAAACTGAAACTTAAAAAAAAAAAAATTAAGTAATTGGAAAGCAAAAAAGTGTTAAGAAAAAATTTCTTTAGATTTTAGGTTCGGTATGAACCGTTTTTTTGTTTTTCATTATCGAAACTGAACCTAAAGAGAAATAGTGTGGGTAAAACCAAAACTAAATCCAAAATAATGGACTTTTTAAAGGGTTTTTACTATCTAATTCTCGATTTTTGATTTTTCTTGAAAACCGAAACTGAAACTTAACAGAAAAACCAATAATAAAGTAATTGGAAAGCAAAATAGTGTAAGAAATAATTTCTTTACGTTTTATTTCGTTTTGACCCGTTGTTTTTTTTTATAATCGAAACTGATACCTAAAAAGGAATAGTGTGGGTAAAACCGAACTGAAACTTATAGGAAAACCAAAAATCAAGTAATTGGAAAGCGAAAAAGTGTAACAAATAATTTCTTTAAGTTTTAGTTTCGGTTTTAACCGACGTTTTTGTTTTTTTATAATCGAAATTATAACCTAGATTGAAAAAGTATGGGTAAAACCGAAAGTGAAACCAAAAAAAATGACCTTTTAAAAAGTTTTACTTTCTAATTTCTCGACTTTTGATTTTTCTTTAAAACCGAAATTGAAACTTTAAAGAAAAAGCAATATTTAAGTAATTGGAAAGCAAAAAAAAGTAAGTATTAATTTTTTTAGGTTTTAGTTTCGGTTTTAACCGTTGTTTTTGTTTTTTATAAACGAAACTGAATCGTAAAGAGAAGAAGTGTGGGTGAAACCGTAACTTAAACCAAAAAAATGAACTTTTAAAGGGTTTTACATTCTAATTTATTGATTTTTGATTCTATTTTAAAAACGAAACTGAAACCTAGAAAATGAGAACAATAATCAAATAAGTGGAAAGCAAAAGTCCTAAATATTAAATTTTTTAGGTTTTAGTTCGGTTTGTACTTTTTTGATAATCTATACGGAAAGTAAAAAAAAATGTGGGTGAAACCGAAACTGAAACGAAAACAATAAACTATTAAAGAGTTTTACGTTTTTTTTTTCTATTTTTGATTTTCTTTGAAAGGGAAACTCAAACTAAAACAAAAACCAATAATAAAGTAATTGGAAAGGAAAAAAGTGTAAGAAATAATTTCTTTAGGTTTTAGTTTCGGTGTGATCAGCTGTTTTTGTTTTTTTATATTCGAAACTGTAACCTAAATAGAAAAAGTGTTGGTAAAACCGAAACTGAAAAAAAATGAACTTTTAAAAAGTTTTAATATCTAATTTCTCGATTTTTGATTTTTCTTTAAAACCGAAACTCAAACCTAGAAATGAAACAAATAATCAAGTAAGTGGAAAGTAGAAAGTGTAAATATTAATTTTTTTTAGGTTTTTAGTTTCGGTTTTTAACTTTTTTTTGATAATCGAAACGGAACCTAAAAAAAGTGTTCCTGAAACCGAAATTAAATCCAAAATTATAAACTATTCAAGAGATTTTTACGTTCTATTTATTCTACTTTTGATGTTTCTTGGTAAAGGAACGTTAAACTAAAAGAAAAACCAATAATTAAGTTTTTGGAAGGCAAAAAGTTTAAGAAATAATTTCTTTAAGTTTTAGTTTCGGTTTAAACCGACGTTTTTGTTTTTTTATAATCGAAAATGTTACCTAAATAGAAAAAGTATGGGTAAACCGAAAGTGAAACCAAAAAAAATGACCTTTTAAAAAGTTTTACTTTCTAATTTCTCGACTTTTGATTTTTCTTTAAACCGAAATTGAAACTTTAAAGGAAAAAGCAATATTTAAGTAATTGGAAAGCAAAAAAGGGTAAGTATTAATTTTTTTAGGTTTTAGTTTCGGTTTTAAACCGTTTGTTTTTGTTTTTTATAAACGAAAACTGAATCGTAGAGAGAAAAAGTGTGGGTGAGACCGTAACTTAAACCAAAAAAAATGAACTTTTAAAGGGTTTTACATTCTAATTTATTGATTTTTGATTTTTCTTTAAAACCGAAACTGAAACCTAGAAAATGAGACCAATAATCAAGTAAGTGGAAAGCAAAAAGTGTAAATAATAAATTTTTAGGTTTTAGTTTCGGTTTGTCCTTTTTTGATAATCTATACGGAAACTTAAAAAAAGTGTGGGTGAAACCCAAACTGAAACGAAAACAATAAACTATTAAAGAGTTTTACGTTCTACTTTTCTATTTTTGATTTTTCTTGAAAAGGAAACTCAAACTAAAAGAAAAACCAATAATAAAGTAATTGGAAAGCAAAAAAGTGTAAGAAATAATTTCTTTAGGTTTTAGTTTCGCTGTGATCCCTGTTTTTGTTTTTTTATAATCGAAACTGTAACCTAAATAGAAAAAGTGTGGGTAAAACCGAAACTGAAAAAAATGAACGTTTAAAAAGATTTAATTTCTAATTTCTCGATTTTTGATTTTTCTTTAAAACCGAAACTCAAACCTAGAAAATGAAACCAATAATCAAGAAAGTGGAAAGAAGAAAAGTGTAAATATTAATTTTTTTAGGTTTTAGTTTCGGTTTGAACTTTTTTTGATAATCCAAACGGAAACATAAAAAAAAGTGTTGGTGAAACCGAAATTAAATCCAAAACAATAAACTATTAAAGAGTTTTACGTTCTATTTTTTTCTACATTTGATGTTTCTTGGTAAAGGAACCTTAAACTAAAAGAAAAACCAATAATTAAGTTATTGGAAAGCAAAAAGTTTAAGAAATAATTTATTTATGTTTTAGTTTCGATTTGAACCGTAGTTTTTGTTTTTTATAATCGAAACTGATACCTAAAGGGAAATAGTGTCGGTAAAACCGAAACAGAAACCAAAAAATGAACTTTTAAAGGGTTTTACGTTCTTACTTAACGTAAAAACTTAAAAGAAAAACCAAAAATAAAGTTATTGGAAAGCAAAAAAATGTAAGAAATAATTTCTTACGAAAAAAAGTGTAAGTAAAACCGAAACTAAAACCAAAACTATAAACTAGTAAAGAGTTTTACGTTCTGTTTTTTTTATGTTTCTTTGAAAAGAACCTTAAACTATTAGAAAAACGAGGTAATCGACTTATTGGAAAGGAAAAAGTGTAAATATTAATTTTTTTGTGGTTTTAGTTTCGGTTTGAACCTTTGATTGTGTTTTTAATAATCGAAACTGAAACCAAAAAAATGAACTTTTAAAGGGTTTTACTTTCTAATTTCTCTATTTTTGATTTTTCTGTAAAATCAAAAATGAAACCAATAATCGAGTAACTGGAAAGCAAAAAAGTGTAAGAAATAATTTCTTTAAGTTTTAGTTTCGGTTTGACCGTTGTTTTTGTTTTTATAATCGAAACTGTAACCTAAACAGAAAAAGTGTGGGTAAAACCGAAAATGAAACAAAAAAATTAACTTTAAAAGAGTTTTACGTTCTAATTTTACGATTTTTGATTTTTCTTTAAAACCGAAACTGAAACCTAGAAAATGAAACCAAGAATCGAGTAATTGGAAAGCAAAAAAGTGTAAGAAATAATTTTTTTAGGTTTTAGTTTCGGTTTGAACCGTTTTTTTGTTTTTTATAATCGAAATTAAAACCTAAAAAAAGTGTGGGTGAAACTGAAACCAAAAAATGAACTTTTAAAGGGTTTGACTTTCTAATTTCTCGTGTTTTGATTTTTTTTTAAAACCGAAACTGAAACTTAAAAGAAAAACGAATAATAAAGTAATTGGAAAGCAAAAAAGTTTAAGAATTAATTTCTTTATGTTTTATTTCGGTTTGAACCGTTTTTTTTTGTTTTTTTTTACAATCGAAACTGAAACCTAAAGGGAAAGAGTTTGGGTAAAACCAAAAGTGAAACACAAAAAATGGACTTTTAATGGGTTATACTATCTAATTTCTCTATTTTGGATTTTTCTCTAAAATTCAATTTGAAACTTAAAAGAAAAACCAAAAATGAAGTAATTGGAAAGCAAAAAGTGTAAGAAATAATTTCTTTCAGTTTTAGTTTCGGTTTGAGCCGTTGTTTTTGTTTTTTTATAATCGAAACTGTAACCTAAATAGAAAAAGTGTTGGTAAAACAAGACTGAAACGAGAAAAATGAACTTTTAAAAGGTTTTACGTTCGAGATTCTCGATTTTTTAATCTTTTTCTTTAAAACCGAAACTGAAATTTGAAAGAAAACCCAATAATTACGTAATTGGAAAGCAAAAAAGTGAAATGAATAATTTCTTTAGGTTTTAGTTTCGGTTTCAACCGTGATTTTTGTTTTTTTTATAATCGGAACTTAAACCTAAAGAGAAAAAGTGTGGGTAAAACCGATACTGAAACCAAAAAATAAACTTTTAAACAATTTTACGTTTCACTTTCTCGGTTTTTGATTTTTCTTTAAAACCGAAACAAACCTAGAAAATGAAACCAATAATCAAGAAAATGGAAAACAAAAAAGTGTAAATATTAATTTTTTTAGGTTTTAGTTTCGGTTTGAACTTTTTTTTTGATAATCGAAACAAAAACCTAAAAAAAGTGTGGGTGAAACAGAAACTGAAACCGAAACAATAAACTATTAAATTGTTTAACGTTATATTTTTTCTATTTTTGATTTTTCTTTGAAAAGGAAACTCAAACTAAAAGAAAAACCAACAATCAAGTTATTGGAAATAAAAAAGTGTAAATATTAATTTTTATAGGTTTTAGTTTCGGTTTGAACCGTCGTTTTTGTTTTTTTATAATCAAAACTGTAACCTATATAGAAAAAGTTTGGGTAAAACAAGAATGAAACCAAAAAATGAACTTTTAAAAGGTTTTACGTTCTAGATTCTCGATTTTTTGATTTTTCTTTAAAACCAAAACTGAAACTTAAAAGAAAAACCAATAATAAAGTAATTGGAAAACAAAAAAGTGTAAGAATTAATTTCTTTATGTTTTATTTCGGTTTGAACCGTTGTTTTTGTTTTTTACAATCGAAACTGATACCTAAAGGGAAATTGTGTGGGTAAAACCAAAACTGAAACCCATAAAATAGACTTTTAATGGGTTTTACTATCTAATTTCTCTATTTTTGATTTTTCTGTAAAATCGAAACTGAAACTTAAAAGAAAAACCAAAAATGAAGTAATTGGAAAGCAAAAATGTAAGAAATAATTAATTTAAGTTTTAGTTTCGGTTTGAACTTTTTTTTTGATAATCGAAACGGAAACCTAAAAGAAGGGTGGGTGAAACAGAAACTGAATCCGAAACAATAAACTATTAAAGAGTTTTACGTTCTATTTTTGATTTTTCTTTGAAAAGTAAACTCAAACTAAAAGAAAAACCAATAATCAAGTTTTTGGAAAGCAAAAAAAGTAAATATAAATTTTTATAGGTTTTAATTTCGTTTGAACCGTTATTTTTGTTTTGTATAATCGGAACTGAAATCTAACGATAAAAAATGAGAGTAAAACCAAAACTGAAAGTTAAAAAATGAAATTTTAAAAGGTTTTATTTTCTAATTTCTCGTTTTTTGATTTTTCTTTAAAACCGAAACTAAAACTTAAAAGAAAAACCAATAATTAAGTAATTGGAAAGCAAAAAAGTGTAAGAAAGAATTTCTTACGAAAAAAAAGTGTAAAAGGAACCGAAACTGAAACCAAAACAATAAACTATTAATAAGTTTTACGTTCTATTTTTTTATATTTTTGATGTTTCTTTCAAAAGGAACCTTAAACTAAAAAAAAACAATAATCAAGTTATTGGAAAGCTTAATGTGTAAATATTAATTTTCTATGGTTTTAGTAGGTGTTTGAACCGTTGTTTTTCTTTTTTTATAATCGAAACTGAAACCTAAAGTGAAATAGTGTGGGTAAAACCAAAAGTGAAACCAAAAAAATGGACTTTAATGGGTTTTACTTTCTAATTTCTTGTTTTTTGATATTTTTTTTAAACCGAAACTGAAACTTAAAAGAAAAACCAATAATAAAGTAATTGGAAAACGAAAAAGTGTAAGAATTAACTTCTTTATGTTTTATTTGGGTTTCAACCGTTGTTTTTGTTTTTTTATAATCTAAACTGAAACCTAAAGTGAAATAGTGTGGGTAAAACCAAAAGTGAAACCAAAAAAATGGACTTTAATGGGTTTTACTATCTAATTTCTCGAATTTTGATTTTTCTGTAAAACCGAAACTGAAACTTAAAAGAACAACGAAAAATGAAGTAATTGGAAAGCAAAAAAGTGTAAAAAATAATTTATTGAAGTTTTAGTTTCGGTTTAAACCGTTGTTTTTGTTTTTTTTATAATCGAAACTGGAACCTAAATTGAAAAAATGCGGGTAAAACCAAAACTGAAACCACAAAAATGAAATTTTTAAGGGTTTTACTATCTAATTTCTCGATTTTTGATTTTTCTGTAAAACCGAAATTTAAATTTAAAAGAAATACCAATAATAAAGTAATTGAAAAGCAAAAAAAGGTAAGAAATGATTTCTTTATGTTTTATTTCGGTTTGAATCATTTTTTTTGTTTTTTAAAATCGAAACTGATACCTAACGGGAAATAGTGTGGGTAAAACCAAAACTGAAACCCAAAAAATGGACTTTTAATGGGTTTTACTATGTAATTTCTCTATTTTTGATTTTTCTGTAAAATCGAAACTGAAACTTAAATGAACAACGAAAAATGAAGTAATTGGAAAGCAAAAAAAGTGTAAAAAATAATTTCTTTAAGTTTTAGTTTCGGTTTAAACCTTTCTTTTTGTTTTTTTATAATCGAAACTGTAACCTAAATAGAAAAAGTGTGGGTAAAACCGAAAGTGAAATAAAAAAAATGAATTTTTAAAGGGTTTTACTTTCCAATTTCTCGATTTTTGTTATTTTCTTTAAATCCCATACTAAAACTTTAATGAAAAACCAATAATTAAGTAATTGGAAAGCAAAAAAGTGTAAGAAATAATTTCTTTAGGTTTTCGTTTCTGTTTGAACCGTTGTTTTTGTTTTTTATAATCGAAACTGAAACCTAAAGGAAAATAGTGTGGGTAAAACCAGACTGAAACCAAAAAATTAACTTTTAAAAGGTTTTACGTTCTAAATTCTCGATTTTTGATTTTTCTTTAAAACTGAAACTGAAATTTAAAAGAAATACCAAAAAGAAGTAACTGGAAAGCAACAAAGTGTAACAAATAATTTCTTTAAGTTTTAGTTTCGGTTTGAACCGTCGTTTTTGTTTTTTTTACAATAAAAACTTAACCTAAATAGAAAAAGTGTAAGTAAAACCGAAAGTGAAACCAAAAAAATGAATTTTTAAAGGGTTTTACTTTTAATTTCTCGATTTTTGGTTTTTTCTTTAAAACCGAAACGGAAACTTTAATGAGAAACAAATAATTAAGTAATTGGAAAGCAAAAAAGTGTAAGAAATAATTTCTTTAGGTTTTAGTTTCGGTTTTAACAGTTGTTTTTGTTTTTTATAATCGAAACTGAAACCTAAATAGAAAAAGTGTGGGTAAAACCGATACTGAAACCAAAAAATGAACTTTTAAAGGGTTTTACGTTTTACTTTCTCGATTCCTGATTTTTCTTTAAAACCGAAACAAACCTAGAAAATCAAACCAATAATCAAGAAAGTGGAAAGAAAAAAAGTGTAAATATTAATTTTTTTAGCTTTTAATTTCGGTTTGAACTTTTTTTTTGATAATCGAAACGGAAACATAAAAGAAGGGTGGGTGAAACAGAAACTGAAACCGAAACAATAAACTATTAAAGATTTTACGTTCTAATAATCAAGTAAGTTGAAAGCAAAAAAGTGTAAATATTAATTTATTTACGTTTTAGTTTCGGTTTGAACTTTTTGATAATCGAAACGGAAACGTAAAAAAGTGTGGGTGAAACGAAACTAAAACCAAAACTATAAACTATTAAAGAGTTTTACGTTCCGTTTTTTCTATTTTTATTTTTCTTTGAAAAGGAAACTCAATCTAAAAGAAAAACCAATAATGAAGTAAGTGGATAACAAAAAAAGTTTAAATAATAATTTTTTTTAGGTTTTAGTTTCGGTTTGAACTTTTTTTTGATAATCGAAACGGAAACCTAAAAAAGTGTGGGTGAAACCGAAACTGAAACCAAAACAATTAACTTTTAAAGGGTTTTACGTTCTATTTTTGTTTTTTTTTCATTTTTGTTTAAAACCGAAACTGAAACAAAAAAGAAAAACAAATAATGAAGTAATTGGAAACCAAAAAAGTGTAAATATTGATTTTTTTACCTTTTAGTTTCGGTTTGAATCGTTGTTTTGTTTTTTTATAATCGAAATTAAAACCTAAAAAGAAAAAGTGTGGGTGAAACCGAAACTGAAACCAAAAAAAGGACTTGTTACGTTCTTTATGTGGACTGAACGCAACAGAAAGACACAGATAGCAGCTTGTATAATTTATTATAATTATTTACTTATGTGATAGATACAAAAATAAATTATATAATGGCAATAACAAATATCCAGTTTCAACCATCAAAACAACTTACAATACAAAAAAGTACTAGACTGTGTTTAATAATATGATCCAGGATAAGTGTCCAAATCGGAAATCCAAAGTTCTAATCTAGGCGTTGAATTCAGTCCCACGGAGAAATTTTCGAAGTTTGAATGGGTAATTTCAAACAAAAGTTCACAGAGCAATTATTATTGACTTTCGATATAATCCGTAATCCGACTGAATTGTAAAGATTGACGGAATAAAAATTTCACTGCTTTAGTCGATCTAGCTCTATTCACAAATTCAGTTTAAACTTTCTCAAACAAGACAAAACTCTTGATCCGAATAAAATGGATGACTTACTTCTTGACCCGAGTAAAAGTGGATGATTTCTTCCCTCGCATCGCGTAACTTCCCAGAATTCCACAGTACAAACACCAGGCCAATACAAGTGATCAATCTATTTAGTTTTAAAAGAATTCTAAATGAATTTTAATTAATTCTAAAATGTTATTTTAAATTTCACCGATTTAAACCTCGAAAGAATAATATAAATATAGAATTATAAATAATAAATATGGGAATTCAAATACGACATTACATTATATTTACATAACATATGCATGATTTTTACATGACATTTACATTACACTCGACATGGTTGTCGTTTACATAACATTTACATAACACTCTCGACAACATTTACATGATATTTACATCACACAACAAAAATTTAAAGGGTTTTACTTTCTAATTTCTCGATTTTTGATTTTTCTTTAAAACCAAAACTGAAACCTAGAAAATGAAACCAATAATCGAGTACTTAGAAAGCAAAAAAGTGTAAGAAATAATTTCTTTAAGTTTTAGTTTCGGTTTGAACCGTTGTTTTTGTTTTTATAATCGAAAGTGTAACCGAAATAGAAAAAGTGTGGGTAAAACCGAAATTGAAACCAAAAAATGAATTTTTAAAGGCTATTACGTTCTACTTTCTCGATTTTTGATTTTTCTTTTAAACCGAAACTAAAACCTAGAAAATGAAACCAATAATGAAGTAAGTGGAAAGCAAAATAAGTGTAAATATTAATTTTTTTAGGTTTTAGTTTCGGTTTGTACTTTTTTGATAATCTATACAGAAACTTAAAAAAAGTGTGGGTGAAACCCAAACTGAAACGAAAACAATAAACTATTAAAGAGTTTTACGTTCTATTTTTTCTATTTTTGATTTTTCCTTGAAAAGGAAACTCAAACTTAAAGAAAAACCAATAATGAAGTTATTGGAAAGGAAAAAGTGTAAATATTTTTTTTATGTTTTAGTTTCGGTTTAAACCGTTGATTTTGTTTTTTATAATCGAAACTAAAACGTAAATGGAAAAAGTGTGGGTAAAACCGAAACTGAAACCAAAAAAATGAACTGTTAAAGGGTTTTACTTTCTAATTTTTCGATTTTTGATTTTTCTTGAAAACCGAAACTGAAACTTAAAAAAAAAAAAAAAAATTAAGTAATTGGAAAGCAAAAAAGTGTAAGAAAAAATTTCTTTAGATTTTAGGTTCGGTATGAACAGTTTTTTTGTTTTTCATTATCGAAACTAAAAACCTAAAGAGACATAGTGTGGGTAAAACCAAAACTAAATCCAAAATAATGGACTTTTAAAGGGTTTTACTATCTAATTTCTCGATTTTTGATTTTTCTTGAAAACCGAAACTGAAACTTAACAGAAAAACCAATAATAAAGTAATTGGAAAGCAAAATAGTGTAAGAAATAATTTCTTTACGTTTTATTTCGTTTTAAACCGTTGTTTTTTTTTATAATCGAAACTGATACCTAAAAGGAATAGTGTGGGTAAAACCGAAACTGAAACTTATAGGAAAACCAAAATCAAGTAATTGGAAAGCAAAAAAGTGTAACAAATAATTTCTTTAAGTTTTAGTTTCGGTTTTAACCGACGTTTTTGTTTTTTTATAATCGAAATTATAACCTAGATAGAAAAAGTATGGGTAAAACCGAAAGTGAAACCAAAAAAATGACCTTTTAAAATGTTTTACTTTCTAATTTCTCGACTTTTGATTTTTCTTTAAAACCGAAATTGAAACTTTAAAGAAAAAGCAATATTTAAGTAATTGGAAAGCAAAAAAGGGTAAGTATTAATTTTTTTAGGTTTTAGTTTCGGTTTTAACCGTTGTTTTTGTTTTTTATAAACGAAACTGAATCGTAAAGAGAAAAAGTGTGGGTGAAACCGTAACTTAAACCAAAAAAATGAACTTTTAAAGGGTTTTACATTCTAATTTATTGATTTTTGATTCTTTTTTAAAACCGAAACTGAAACCTAGAAAATGAGAACAATAATCAAATAAGTGGAAAGCAAAAAGTCTAAATATTAAATTTTTTAGGTTTTAGTTTCGGTTTGTACTTTTTTGATAATCTATACGGAAACTTAAAAAAAATGTGGGTGAAACCGAAACTGAAACGAAAACAATAAACTATTAAAGAGTTTTACGTTTTTTTTTTCTATTTTTGATTTTTCTTTGAAAGGGAAACTCAAACTAAAACAAAAACCAATAATAAAGTAATTGGAAAGGAAAAAAGTGTAAGAAATAATTTCTTTAGGTTTTAGTTTCGGTGTGATCAGCTGTTTTTGTTTTTTTATATTCGAAACTGTAACCTAGATAGAAAAAGTGTACGTAAAACCGAAACTGAAAAAAAACGAACTTTTAAAAAGTTTTAATATCTAATTTCTCGATTTTTGATTTTTCTTTAAAACCGAAACTCAAACCTAGAAAATGAAACAAATAATCAAGTAAGTGGAAAGTAGAAAAGTGTAAATATTAATTTTTTTTAGGTTTTAGTTTCGGTTTTTAACTTTTTTTTGATAATCGAAACGGAACCTAAAAAAAGTGTTGGTGAAACCGAAATTAAATCCAAAATTATAAACTATTCAAGAGTTTTACGTTCTATTTATTCTACTTTTGATGTTTCTTGGTAAAGGAACCTTAAACTAAAAGAAAAACCAATAATTAAGTTTTTGGAAAGCAAAAAGTTTAAGAAATAATTTCTTTAAGTTTTAGTTTCGGTTTAAACCGACGTTTTTGTTTTTTTATAATCGAAAATGTAACCTAAATAGAAAAAGTATGGGTAAAACCGAAAGTGAAACCAAAAAAAATGACCTTTTAAAAAGTTTTACTTTCTAATTTCTCGACTTTTGATTTTTCTTTAAAACCGAAATTGAAACTTTAAAGAAAAAGCAATATTTAAGTAATTGGAAAGCAAAAAAGGGTAAGTATTAATTTTTTTAGGTTTTAGTTTCGGTTTAAACCGTTGTTTTTGTTTTTTATAAACGAAACTGAATCGTAAAGAGAAAAAGTGTGGGTGAAACCGTAACTTAAACCAAAAAATAAACTTTTAAAGGGTTTTACATTCTAATTTATTGATTTTTGATTTTTCTTTAAAACCGAAACTGAAACCTAGAAAATGAGACCAATAATCAAGTAAGTGGAAAGCAAAAAGTTTAAATATTAATTTTTTTAGGTTTTAGTTTCGGTTTGTACTTTTTTGATAATCTATACGGAAACTTAAAAAAAGTGTGGGTGAAACCCAAACTGAAACGAAAACAATAAACTATTAAAGAGTTTTACGTTCTATTTTTTCTATTTTTGATTTTTCTTTCAAAAGGAAACTCAAACTAAAAGAAAAACCAATAATAAAGTAATTGGAAAGCAAAAAAGTGTAAGAAATAATTTCTTTAGGTTTTAGTTTCGCTGTGATCCCTGTTTTTGTTTTTTTATAATCGAAACTGTAACCTAAATAGAAAAAGTGTGGGTAAAACCGAAACTGAAAAAAATGAACTTTTAAAAAGATTTAATTTCTAATTTCTCGATTTTTGATTTTTCTTTAAAACAGAAACTCAAACCTAGAAATGAAACCAATAATCAAGTAAGTGGAAAGAAGAAAAGTGTAAATATTAATTTTTTTAGGTTTTAGTTTCGGTTTGAACTTTTTTTGATAATCCAAACGGAAACCTAAAAAAAAGTGTTGGTGAAACCGAAATTAAATCCAAAACAATAAACTATTAAAGAGTTTTACGTTCTATTTTTTCTACTTTTGATGTTTCTTGGTAAAGGAACCTTAAACTAAAAGAAAAACCAATAATTAAGTTATTGGAAAGCAAAAAGTTTAAGAAATAATTTATTTATGTTTTAGTTTCGATTTGAACCGTAGTTTTTGTTTTTTATAATCGAAACTGATACCTAAAGGGAAATAGTGTCGGTAAAACCGAAACAGAAACCAAAAAATGAACTTTTAAAGGGTTTTACGTTCTTACTTAACGTAAAAACTTAAAAGAAAAACCAAAAATAAAGTTATTGGAAAGCAAAAAAATGTAAGAAATAATTTCTTACGAAAAAAAGTGTAAGTAAAACCGAAACTAAAACCAAAACTATAAACTAGTAAAGAGTTTTACGTTCTGTTTTTTTATGTTTCTTTGAAAAGGAACCTTAAACTATTAGAAAAACGAGTAATCGACTTATTGGAAAGGAAAAAGTGTAAATATTAATTTTTTTGTGGTTTTAGTTTCGGTTTGAACCTTTGTTTGTGTTTTTAATAATCGAAACTGAAACCAAAAAAATGAACTTTTAAAGGGTTTTACTTTCTAATTTCTCTATTTTTGATTTTTCTGTAAAATCAAAAATGAAACCAATAATCGAGTAACTGGAAAGCAAAAAAGTGTAAAAAAAAATTTCTTTAAGTTTTAGTTTCGGTTTGACCGTTGTTTTTGTTTTTATAATCGAAACTGTAACCTAAACAGAAAAAGTGTGGGTAAAACCGAAACTGATACAAAAAAATTAACTTTTAAAGAGTTTTACGTTCTAATTTTTCGATTTTTGATTTTTCTTTAAAACCGAAACTGAAACCTAGAAAATGAAACCAAGAATCGAGTAATTGGAAAGCAAAAAAGTGTAAGAAATAATTTTTTTAGGTTTTAGTTTCGGTTTGAACCGTTTTTTTGTTTTTTATAATCGAAATTAAAACCTAAAAAGAAAAAGTGTGGGTGAAACCGAAACTGAAACCAAAAAAAGGACTTGTTACGTTCTTTATGTTTTAACTGAACGCAACAGAAAGACACAGATAGCAGCTTGTACAATTTATTATAATTATTTACTTATGTGATAGATACAAAAATAAATTATACAATGGCAATAACAAATATCCAGTTTCAACCATCAAAACAACTTACAATACAAAAAAGTACTAGACTGTGTTTAATAATATGATCCAGGATAAGTGTCCAAATCGGAAATCCAAAGTTCTAATCTAGGCGTTGAATTCAGTCCCACGGAGAAATTTTCGAAGTTTGAATGGGTAATTTCAAACAAAATTTCACAGAGCAATTCCTATTGACTTTCGATATAATCCGTAATCCGACTGAATTGTAAAGATTGACGAAATAAAAATTTCACTGCTTTAGTCGATCTAGCTCTATTCACAAATTCAGTTTAAACTTTCTCAAACAAGACAAAACTCTTGATCCGAATAAAATGGATGACTTACTTCTCGACCCGAGTAAAAGTGGATGATTTCTTCCCTCGCATCGCGTAACTTCCCAGAATTCCACAGTACAAACACCAGGCCAATACAAGTGATCAATCTATTTAGTTTTAAAAGAATTCTAAATGAATTTTAATTAATTCTAAAATGTTATTTTAAATTTCACCGATTTAAACCTCGAAAGAATAATATAAATATAGAATTATAAATAATAAATATGGGAATTCAAATACGACATTACATTATATTTACATAACATATGCATGATTTTTACATGACATTTACATTACACTCGACATGGTTGTCGTTTACATAACATTTACATAACACTCTCGACAACATTTACATGATATTTACATAACACAACAAAAATTTAAAGGGTTTTACTTTCTAATTTCTCGATTTTTGATTTTTCTTTAAAACCAAAACTGAAACCTAGAAAATGAAACCAATAATCGAGTACTTAGAAAGCAAAAAAGTGTAAGAAATAATTTCGTTAAGTTTTAGTTTCGGTTTGAACCGTTGTTTTTGTTTTTATAATCGAAAGTGTATCCGAAATAGAAAAAGTGTGGGTAAAACCGAAATTGAAACCAAAAAATGAATTTTTAAAGGCTATTACGTTCTACTTTCTCGATTTTTGATTTTTCTTTTAAACCGAAACTAAAACCTAGAAAATGAAACCAATAATGAAGTAAGTGGAAAGCAAAATAAGTGTAAATATTAATTTTTTTAGGTTTTAGTTTCGGTTTGAATTTTTTTTCTTGATAATTGAAAGAGAAACCTAAAAAATGTCTGGGTGAAACTGAAAAAAAAACAATAAACTATTAAAGAGTTTTACGTTCTATTTTTTCTATTTTTGATTTTTCCTTGAAAAGGAAACTCAAACTTAAAGAAAAACCAATAATGAAGTTATTGGAAAGGAAAAAGTGTAAATATTTTTTTTATGTTTTAGTTTCGGTTTAAACCGTTGATTTTGTTTTTTATAATCGAAACTAAAACGTAAATGGAAAAAGTGTGGGTAAAACCGAAACTGAAACCCAAAAAATGAACTGTTAAAGGGTTTTACTTTCTAATTTTTCGATTTTTGATTTTTCTTTAAAACCGAAACTGAAACTTAAAAAAAAAAAAAAAATTAAGTAATTGGAAAGCAAAAAAGTGTAAGAAAAAATTTCTTTAGATTTTAGGTTCGGTATGAACCGTTTTTTTGTTTTTCATTATCGAAACTAAAAACCTAAAGAGACATAGTGTGGGTAAAACCAAAACTAAATCCAAAATAATGGACTTTTAAAGGGTTTTACTATCTAATTTCTCGATTTTTGATTTTTCTTGAAAACCGAAACTGAAACTTAACAGAAAAACCAATAATAAAGTAATTGGAAAGCAAAATAGTGTAAGAAATAATTTCTTTACGTTTTATTTCGTTTTAAACCGTTGTTTTTTTTTATAATCGAAACTGATACCTAAAAAGGAATAGTGTGGGTAAAACCGAAACTGAAACTTATAGGAAAACCAAAAATCAAGTAATTGGAAAGCAAAAAAGTGTAACAAATAATTTCTTTAAGTTTTAGTTTCGGTTTTAACCGACGTTTTTGTTTTTTTATAATCGAAATTATAACCTAGATAGAAAAAGTATGGGTAAAACCGAAAGTGAAACCAAAAAAATGACCTTTTAAAATGTTTTACTTTCTAATTTCTCGACTTTTGATTTTTCTTTAAAACCGAAATTGAAACTTTAAAGAAAAAGCAATATTTAAGTAATTGGAAAGCAAAAAAGGGTAAGTATTAATTTTTTTAGGTTTTAGTTTCGGTTTTAACCGTTGTTTTTGTTTTTTATAAACGAAACTGAATCGTAAAGAGAAAAAGTGTGGGTGAAACCGTAACTTAAACCAAAAAAATGAACTTTTAAAGGGTTTTACATTCTAATTTATTGATTTTTGATTCTTTTTTAAAACCGAAACTGAAACCTAGAAAATGAGAACAATAATCAAATAAGTGGAAAGCAAAAAGTCTAAATATTAAATTTTTTAGGTTTTAGTTTCGGTTTGTACTTTTTTGATAATCTATACGGAAACTTAAAAAAAATGTGGGTGAAACCGAACTGAAACGAAAACAATAAACTATTAAAGAGTTTTACGTTTTTTTTTTCTATTTTTGATTTTTCTTTGAAAGGGAAACTCAAACTAAAACAAAAACCAATAATAAAGTAATTGGAAAGGAAAAAAGTGTAAGAAATAATTTCTTTAGGTTTTAGTTTCGGTGTGATCAGCTGTTTTTGTTTTTTTATATTCGAAACTGTAACCTAGATAGAAAAAGTGTACGTAAAACCGAAACTGAAAAAAAATGAACTTTTAAAAAGTTTTAATATCTAATTTCTCGATTTTTGATTTTTCTTTAAAACCGAAACTCAAACCTAGAAAATGAAACAAATAATCAAGTAAGTGGAAAGTAGAAAAGTGTAAATATTAATTTTTTTTAGGTTTTAGTTTCGGTTTTTAACTTTTTTTTGATAATCGAAACGGAACCTAAAAAAAGTGTTGGTGAAACCGAAATTAAATCCAAAATTAGAAACTATTCAAGAGTTTTACGTTCTATTTATTCTACTTTTGATGTTTCTTTGTAAAGGAACCTTAAACTAAAAGAAAAACCAATAATTAAGTTTTTGGAAAGCAAAAAGTTTAAGAAATAATTTCTTTAAGTTTTAGTTTCGGTTTAAACCGACGTTTTTGTTTTTTTATAATCGAAAATGTAACCTAAATAGAAAAAGTATGGGTAAAACCGAAAGTGAAACCAAAAAAAATGACCTTTTAAAAAGTTTTACTTTCTAATTTCTCGACTTTTGATTTTTCTTTAAAACCGAAATTGAAACTTTAAAGAAAAAGCAATATTTAAGTAATTGGAAAGCAAAAAAGGGTAAGTATTAATTTTTTTAGGTTTTAGTTTCGGTTTAAACCGTTGTTTTTGTTTTTTATAAACGAAACTGAATCGTAAAGAGAAAAAGTGTGGGTGAAACCGTAACTTAAACCAAAAAATAAACTTTTAAAGGGTTTTACATTCTAATTTATTGATTTTTGATTTTTCTTTAAAACCGAAACTGAAACCTAGAAAATGAGACCAATAATCAAGTAAGTGGAAAGCAAAAAGTGTAAATATTAATTTTTTTAGGTTTTAGTTTCGGTTTGTACTTTTTTGATAATCTATACGGAAACTTAAAAAAAGTGTGGGTGAAACCCAAACTGAAACGAAAACAATAAACTATTAAAGAGTTTTACGTTCTATTTTTTCTATTTTTGATTTTTCTTTCAAAAGGAAACTCAAACTAAAAGAAAAACCAATAATAAAGTAATTGGAAAGCAAAAAAGTGTAAGAAATAATTTCTTTAGGTTTTAGTTTCGCTGTGATCCCTGTTTTTGTTTTTTTATAATCGAAACTGTAACCTAAATAGAAAAAGTGTGGGTAAAACCGAAACTGAAAAAAATGAACTTTTAAAAAGATTTAATTTCTAATTTCTCGATTTTTGATTTTTCTTTAAAACAGAAACTCAAACCTAGAAAATGAAACCAATAATCAAGTAAGTGGAAAGAAGAAAAGTGTAAATATTAATTTTTTTAGGTTTTAGTTTCGGTTTGAACTTTTTTTGATAATCCAAACGGAAACCTAAAAAAAAGTGTTGGTGAAACCGAAATTAAATCCAAAACAATAAACTATTAAAGAGTTTTACGTTCTATTTTTTCTACTTTTGATGTTTCTTGGTAAAGGAACCTTAAACTAAAAGAAAAACCAATAATTAAGTTATTGGAAAGCAAAAAGTTTAAGAAATAATTTATTTATGTTTTAGTTTCGATTTGAACCGTAGTTTTTGTTTTTTATAATCGAAACTGATACCTAAAGGGAAATAGTGTCGGTAAAACCGAAACAGAAACCAAAAAATGAACTTTTAAAGGGTTTTACGTTCTTACTTAACGTAAAACTTAAAAGAAAAACCAAAAATAAAGTTATTGGAAAGCAAAAAAATGTAAGAAATAATTTCTTACGAAAAAAAGTGTAAGTAAAACCGAAACTAAAACCAAAACTATAAACTAGTAAAGAGTTTTACGTTCTGCTTTTTTATGTTTCTTTGAAAAGGAACCTTAAACTATTAGAAAAACGAGTAATCGACTTATTGGAAAGGAAAAAGTGTAAATATTAATTTTTTTTAGGTTTTAGTTTCGGTTTGTACTTTTTTGATAATCTATACGGAAACTTAAAAAAAGTGTGGGTGAAACCCAAACTGAAACGAAAACAATAAACTATTAAAGAGTTTTACGTTCTATTTTTTCTATTTTTGATTTTTCTTTCAAAAGGAAACTCAAACTAAAAGAAAAACCAATAATAAAGTAATTGGAAAGCAAAAAAGTGTAAGAAATAATTTCTTTAGGTTTTAGTTTCGCTGTGATCCCTGTTTTTGTTTTTTTATAATCGAAACTGTAACCTAAATAGAAAAAGTGTGGGTAAAACCGAAACTGAAAAAAATGAACTTTTAAAAAGATTTAATTTCTAATTTCTCGATTTTTGATTTTTCTTTAAAACAGAAACTCAAACTTAGAAAATGAAACCAATAATCAAGTAAGTGGAAAGAAGAAAAGTGTAAATATTAATTTTTTTAGGTTTTAGTTTCGGTTTGAACTTTTTTTGATAATCCAAACGGAAACCTAAAAAAAAGTGTTGGTGAAACCGAAATTAAATCCAAAACAATAAACTATTAAAGAGTTTTACGTTCTATTTTTTCTACTTTTGATGTTTCTTGGTAAAGGAACCTTAAACTAAAAGAAAAACCAATAATTAAGTTATTGGAAAGCAAAAGTTTAAGAAATAATTTATTTATGTTTTAGTTTCGATTTGAACCGTAGTTTTTGTTTTTTATAATCGAAACTGATACCTAAAGGGAAATAGTGTCGGTAAAACCGAAACAGAAACCAAAAAATGAACTTTTAAAGGGTTTTACGTTCTTACTTAACGTAAAAACTTAAAAGAAAAACCAAAAATAAAGTTATTGGAAAGCAAAAAAATGTAAGAAATAATTTCTTACGAAAAAAAGTGTAAGTAAAACCGAAACTAAAACCAAAACTATAAACTAGTAAAGAGTTTTACGTTCTGTTTTTTTATGTTTCTTTGAAAAGGAACCTTAAACTATTAGAAAAACGAGTAATCGACTTATTGGAAAGGAAAAAGTGTAAATATTAATTTTTTTGTGGTTTTAGTTTCGGTTTGAACCTTTGTTTGTGTTTTTAATAATCGAAACTGAAACCAAAAAAATGAACTTTTAAAGGGTTTTACTTTCTAATTTCTCTATTTTTGATTTTTCTGTAAAATCAAAAATGAAACCAATAATCGAGTAACTGGAAAGCAAAAAAGTGTAAGAAATAATTTCTTTAAGTTTTAGTTTCGGTTTGACCGTTGTTTTTGTTTTTATAATCGAAACTGTAACCTAAACAGAAAAAGTGTGGGTAAAACCGAAACTGATACAAAAAAATTAACTTTTAAAGAGTTTTACGTTCTAATTTTTCGATTTTTGATTTTTCTTTAAAACCGAAACTGAAACCTAGAAAATGAAACCAAGAATCGAGTAATTGGAAAGCAAAAAAGTGTAAGAAATAATTTTTTTAGGTTTTAGTTTCGGTTTGAACCGTTTTTTTGTTTTTTATAATCGAAATTAAAACCTAAAAAGAAAAAGTGTGGGTGAAACCGAAACTGAAACCAAAAAAAGGACTTGTTACGTTCTTTATGTGGACTGAACGCAACAGAAAGACACAGATAGCAGCTTGTACAATTTATTATAATTATTTACTTATGTGATAGATACAAAAATAAATTATATAATGGCAATAACAAATATCCAGTTTCAACCATCAAAACAACTTACAATACAAAAAAGTACTAGACTGTGTTTAATAATATGATCCAGGATAAGTGTCCAAATCGGAAATCCAAAGTTCTAATCTAGGCGTTGAATTCAGTCCCACGGAGAAATTTTCGAAGTTTGAATGGGTAATTTCAAACAAAATTTCACAGAGCAATTCCTATTGACTTTCGATATAATCCGTAATCCGACTGAATTGTAAAGATTGACGGAATAAAAATTTCACTGCTTTAGTCGATCTAGCTCTATTCACAAATTCAGTTTAAACTTTCTCAAACAAGACAAAACTCTTGATCCGAATAAAATGGATGACTTACTTCTCGACCCGAGTAAAAGTGGATGATTTCTTCCCTCGCATCGCGTAACTTCCCAGAATTCCACAGTACAAACACCAGGCCAATACAAGTGATCAATCTATTTAGTTTTAAAAGAATTCTAAATGAATTTTAATTAATTCTAAAATGTTATTTTAAATTTCACCGATTTAAACCTCGAAAGAATAATATAAATATAGAATTATAAATAATAAATATGGGAATTCAAATACGACATTACATTATATTTACATAACATATGCATGATATTTACATGACATTTACATAACATTCGACATGGTTGTCGTTTACATAACATTTACATAACACTCTCGACAACATTTACATGATATTTACATAACACCACAAAAATGATCTTTTAGAGGGTTTTACTTTCTAATTTCCCGATTTTTGATTTTTCTTTACAACCGAAACTGAAACCTAAAAAACAATAATGAAGTTAATGGAAAGCAAAAAAGTGTAAATATATTTTTTTTAAGTTTCAGTTCTGGTTTGAACCGTTATTTTTGTTTTTTTAAATCGAAACTGAAACCTAAAGAAAAAAGTGTGGGTGAAACCGAAAATGAAACCAAAAAATTGATTTTAAAGGGTTTTTCTATCTAATTAATCCATTTTATTTATTTTTAAACCGAAATTGAAACCTAAAAAAAACAATAATGAAGTTATTGAAAAGCAAAAAAGTGTAAGTATTAATTTCTTTAGGTTTTTGTTTCGGTTTGAAACGTTCTGTTTGTTTTATTCTAATCGCAATTCAAACCTAAAGAGAAAATGTGTGGGTTAAAACCGAAATTGAAATCTAAAAGAAAAACCAATAATGAAGTTAATGGAAAGGAAAAAAGTGTAAATATTAATTTTTTTAGGTTTTAGTTTCGGTTTGAATCGTTATTTTTTTCTAAAATCAAAACTGAAACCTAGAAAATGAGACCAATAATCAAATAAGTGGAAAGCAAAAAAGTGTAAATATTAATTTTTTTAGGTTTTAGTTTCGGTTTGAATCGTTATTTTTTTTCTAAAATCAAAACTGAAACCTAAAGAAAAAAGTGTGAGTAAAACCGAAACTGAAACCAAAACCATGAACTTTTAAAGGGTTTCACGTTCTAATTTTTCGATTTTTAATTTTACTTTAAAACCAAAACTCAAACTTAAAAGAAAAACCAAAAATGAAGTAATTGGAAACTAAAAGAATTGTAAATATTATTTTTTTTATGTTTTAGTTTTGGTTTGAACTTTTATTTTTTTTCTAAAATCAAAACTGTAACCTAAATAGAGAAAATGTGAGTAAAAGTGAAAGTGAAAAGAAAAAAATGGGCTTTTAAAGGGCTTTACTACCTAATTTGTCGATTTTTTATTTTACTTTAAAACCGAAACTGACCCCTAAAAGAAAAAGAATAATGAAGTTAATGAAAAGCAAAAAAGTGTAAGTATTAATTTCTTTAGGTTTTTGTTTCGGTTTGAAACGTTGTGTTTGTTTTTTTCTAATCGAAATAAACCTAAAGAGAAAAAGTGTGGGTAAAATGTAAACTGAAACCTAAAAACTAAACGAATAATGAAGTAATTGGAAAGCGAAAAAAATGTAAGAAATAATTTCTTTAAATTTTAGTTTCGGTTTGAACCGTTGTTTTTGTTTTTTTATAATCGAAACTGTAACCTAAATATAAAAAGTGTCGGTAAAACCGAAACCAAACAAATGAGCTTTTAAAAGGTTTTACCTTCTAATTTCTCGATTTTTGGTTTTTCTTTAAAACCAAAACTGAAATTTAAAAGTAAAACCGAAAATGAAGTAATTGGAAACCAAAAAAAGAGTAAATATTAATTTTTTTAGGATTTAGTTTCGGTGTTAAAAGTTGTTTTGTTTTTTTTGTAATCGAAACTGAAACCTAAAGAGAAAAAGTGTTGGTAAAACCTAAACAGAAACCAAAAAATGGATTTTGAAAGGGTTTTACGTTCTAATAATCAAGTAAGTTGAAAGCAAAAAAGTGTAAATATTAATTTATTTACGTTTTAGTTTCGGTTTGAACTTTTTGATAATCGAAACGGAAACGTAAAAAAGTGTGGGTGAAACGAAACTAAAACTAAAACTATAAACTATTGAAGAGTTTTACGTTCCGTTTTTTCTATTTTTTATTTTTCTTTGAAAAGGAAACTCAATCTAAAAGAAAAACCAATAATGAAGTAAGTGGAAAGCAAAAAAAGTTTAAATAATAATTTTTTTAGGTTTTAGTTTCGGTTTGAACTTTTTTTTGATAATCGAAACGGAAACCTAAAAAAGTGTTGGTGAAACCGAAACTGAAACCAAAACAATAAATTTTTAAAGGGTTTTACGTTCTATTTTTGTTTTTTTTTCATTTTTGTTTAAAACCGAAACTGAAACAAAAAAGAAAAACAAATAATGAAGTAATTGGAAACCAAAAAAGTGTAAATATTGATTTTTTTACCTTTTAGTTTCGGTTTGAATCGTTGTTTTGTTTTTTTATGATCGAAATTAAAACCTAAAAAGAAAAAGTGTGGGTGAAACCGAAACTGAAACCAAAAAAAGGACTTGTTACGTTCTTTATGTGGACTGAACGCAACAGAAAGACAGAGATAGCAGCTTGTATAATTTATTATAATTATTTACTTATGTGATAGATACAAAAATAAATTATATAATGGCAATAACAAATATCCAGTTTCAACCATCAAAACAACTTACAATACAAAAAAGTACTAGACTGTGTTTAATAATATGATCCAGGATAAGTGTCCAAATCGGAAATCCAAAGTTCCAATCTAGGCGTTGAATTCAGTCCCACGGAGAAATTTTCTAAGTTTGAATGGGTAATTTCAAACAAAAGTTCACCGAGCAATTCCTATTGACTTTCGATATAATCCGTAATCCGACTGAATTGTAAAGATTGACGGAATAAAAATTTCACTGCTTTAGTCGATCTAGCTCTATTCACAAATTCAGTTTAAACTTTCTCAAACAAGACAAAACTCTTGATCCGAATAAAATGGATGACTTACTTCTTGACCCGAGTAAAAGTGGATGATTTCTTCCCTCGCATCGCGTAACTTCCCAGAATTCCACAGTACAAACACCAGGCCAATACAAGTGATCAATCTATTTAGTTTTAAAAGAATTCTAAATGAATTTTAATTAATTCTAAAATGTTATTTTAAATTTCACCGATTTAAACCTCGAAAGAATAATATAAATATAGAATTATAAATAATAAATATGGGAATTCAAATACGACATTACATTATATTTACATAACATATGCATGATATTTACATGACATTTACATAACACTCGACATGGTTGTCGTTTACATAACATTTACATAACACTCTCGACAACATTTACATGATATTTACATGACACCACAAAAATGAACTTTTAGAGGGTTTTACTTTCTAATTTCCCGATTTTTGATTTTTCTTTACAACCGAAACTGAAACCTAAAAAACAATAATGAAGTTAATGGAAAGCAAAAAAGTGTAAATATATTTTTTTTAAGTTTCAGTTCTGGTTTGAACCGTTATTTTTGTTTTTTTAAATCGAAACTGAAACCTAAAGAAAAAAGTGTGGGTGAAACCGAAACTGAAACCAAAAAAATTGATTTTAAAGGGTTTTTCTATCTAATTAATCCATTTTATTTATTTTTAAACCGAAATTGAAACCTAAAAAAAACAATAATGAAGTTATTGAAAAGCAAAAAAGTGTAAGTATTAATTTCTTTAGGTTTTTGTTTCGGTTTGAAACGTTCTGTTTGTTTTATTCTAATCGCAATTCAAACCTAAAGAGAAAATGTGTGGGTTAAAACCGAAATTGAAATCTAAAAGAAAAACCAATAATGAAGTTAATGGAAAGGAAAAAAGTGTAAATATTAATTTTTTTAGGTTTTAGTTTCGGTTTGAATCGTTATTTTTTTTCTAAAATCAAAACTGAAACCTAGAAAATGAGACCAATAATCAAGTAAGTGGAAAGCAAAAAAGTGTAAATATTAATTTTTTTTAGGTTTTAGTTTCGGTTTGAATCGTTATTTTTTTTCTAAAATCAAAACTGAAACCTAAAGAAAAAAGTGTGAGTAAAACCGAAACTGAAACCAAAATCATGAACTTTTAAAGGGTTTCACGTTCTAATTTTTCGATTTTTAATTTTACTTTAAAACCAAAACTCAAACTTAAAAGAAAAACCAAAAATGAAGTAATTGGAAACTAAAAGAATTGTAAATATTATTTTTTTATGTTTTAGTTTCGGTTTGAACTTTTATTTTTTTTCTAAAATCAAAACTGTAACCTAAATAGAGAAAATGTGAGTAAAAGTGAAAGTGAAAAGAAAAAAATGGGCTTTTAAAGGGCTTTACTACCTAATTTGTCGATTTTTTATTTTACTTTAAAACCGAAACTGACCCCTAAAAGAAAAAGAATAATGAAGTTAATGAAAAGCAAAAAAGTGTAAGTATTAATTTCTTTAGGTTTTTGTTTCGGTTTGAAACGTTGTGTTTGTTTTTTTCTAATCGAAATAAACCTAAAGAGAAAAAGTGTGGGTAAAATGTAAACTGAAACCTAAAAACTAAACAAATAATGAAGTAATTGGAAAGCGAAAAAAATGTAAGAAATAATTTCTTTAAATTTTAGTTTCGGTTTGAACCGTTGTTTTTGTTTTTTTATAATCGAAACTGTAACCTAAATATAAAAAGTGTCGGTAAAACCGAAACCAAACAAATGAGCTTTTAAAAGGTTTTACCTTCTAATTTCTCGATTTTTGGTTTTTCTTTAAAACCAAAACTGAAATTTAAAAGTAAAACCGAAAATGAAGTAATTGGAAACCAAAAAAAGAGTAAATATTAATTTTTTTAGGATTTAGTTTCGGTGTTAAACGTTGTTTTGTTTTTTTTGTAATCGAAACTGAAACCTAAAGAGAAAAAGTGTTGGTAAAACCTAAACTGAAACCAAAAAATGGATTTTGAAAGGGTTTTACGTTCTAATAATCAAGTAAGTTGAAAGCAAAAAAGTGTAAATATTAATTTATTTACGTTTTAGTTTCGGTTTGAACTTTTTGATAATCGAAACGGAAACGTAAAAAAGTGTGGGTGAAACGAAACTGAAACCAAAAAAAGGACTTGTTACGTTCTTTATGTGGACTGAACGCAACAGAAAGACACAGATAGCAGCTTGTATAATTTATTATAATTATATACTTATGTGATAGATACAAAAATAAATTATATAATGGCAATAACAAATATCCAGTTTCAACCATCAAAACAACTTACAATACAAAAAAGTACTAGACTGTGTTTAATAATATGATCAAGGATAAGTGTCCAAATCGGAAATCCAAAGTTCCAATCTAGGCGTTGAATTCAGTCCCACGGAGAAATTTTCGAAGTTTGAATGGGTAATTTCAAACAAAAGTTCACAGAGCAATTCCTATTGAATTGTAAAGATTGACGGAATAAATATTTCACTGCTTTAGTCGATCTAGCTCTATTCACAAATTCAGTTTAAACTTTCTCAAACAAGACAAAACTCTTGATCCGAATAAAATGGATGACTTACTTCTTGACCCGAGTAAAAGTGGATGATTTCTTCCCTCGCATCGCGTAACTTCCCAGAATTCCACAGTACAAACACCAGGCCAATACAAGTGATCAATCTATTTAGTTTAAAAAAAATTCTAAATGAATTTTAATTAATTCTAAAATGTTATTTTAAATTTCACCGATTTAAACCTCGAAAGAATAATATAAATATAGAATTATAAATAATAAATATGGGAATTCAAATACGACATTACATTATATTTACATAAGATATGCATGATTTTTACATGACATTTACATAACACTCGACATGGTTGTCGTTTACATAACATTTACATAACACTCTCGACAACATTTACATGATATTTACATAACACCACAAAAATGAACTTTTAGAGGGTTTTACTTTCTAATTTCTCGATTTTTGATTTTTCTTTAAAACCGAAACTGAAACCTAGAAAATGAAACCAATAATCGAGTAATTAGAAAGCAAAAAAGTGTAAGAAATAACTTTTTTAAGTTTTAGTTTCGGTTTGAACCGTTGTTTTTGTTTTTATAATCGAAAGTGTAACCGAAATAGAAAAATGTTGGGTAAAACCGAAATTGAAACCAAAAAATGAACTTTTAAAGGCTATTACGTTCTACTTTCTCGATTTTTGATTTTTCTTTTAAACCGAAACTAAAACCTAGAAAATGAAACCAATAATGAAGTAAGTGGAAAGCAAAAAAAGTGTAAATATTAATTTTTTTAGGTTTTAGTTTCGGTTTGAATTTTTTTTCTTGATAATCGAAAGAGAAACCTAAAAAATGAAACCAAAACAATAAACTATTAAAGAGTTTTACGTTCTATTTTTTCTATTTTTGATTTTTCCTTGAAAAGGAAACTCAAACTTAAAGAAAAACCAATAATCAAGTTATTGGAAACCAAAAAGTGTAAATATTTTTTTTAGGTTTTAGTTTCGGTTTGAACCGTTGTTTTTGTTTTTTTATAATCGAAACTGAAACCTAAAGGGAAATAGTGTAGGTAAAACCAAAACTGAAAGTAAAAAAATGTTTTTTTAAAGTGTTTTACGTTCTAATTTCTCGATTTTTGATTTTTCTTTAAAAGCGAAACTGACACCTAGAAATTGAAACCAATAATCAAGTAAGTAGAAAGCAAAAAAATAAAAATATTAAATTTTTAGGTTTTAGTTTCGGTTTGTACTTTTTTTGATAATCTATACGGAAACTTAAAAAAAGTTTGGGTGAAATCGAAATTGAAACCAAAACAATAAATTATTAAAGAGTAATACATTTTATTTTTTTCTATTTTTGATGTTTCTTTGAAAAGGAACCTTAACCTAAAATGTTATGTATATGTGTAAATATTTTGTTAACGACAACATGTCGTGTTGTGTTTAAATTTTATTTCTATTATTTATTTTTCCATATTGATATTATTGTTTCGAAGTTTAAACTAAATTTTGTTATTTATTTAGGGTAACATTTTAGAACTTTCTTGAATTAAGTAAACCAATCATATGTTCGTAAATGAGTGCTGGTGACTTTGTGCCTAGACGTGTAGTCTCGTGCAAGAACGGACACGCGCGGATTGGTCTAGAATTGTATGGAAATTGCAAGATTGTTCGAGAACTAGGCCTATCGGTATAAAAGACGGTGACGCGAGATAGATTCAGTCATCAGATTTTATTCGAAAAAAAATATAGATTCAGTCATTAGTTTTATTCGAAGAATAAGAGTGAGATTCAGGCATCAGTTTTAGTTATTTGAGAAAGATTAAGTGTTTGCTGTGAATACTCAACTTGGTTTTGTGATTGAAGCTAGATCTACGGAAGCTGTGATTTTATTCCGTCAATCTCTACGATACATCTGAATTACTGCTTGTGCTGAGAGTCGGCGAATTTATTGAACTGTGAACTGTTTCGGAATCTCTTCGTAGGACCAAATTCACACCCTAGACTGGAATTTGAGACTTTAATTTTAGATCATTATATTAGATACAGGCCAGTACCGTTTTGTATTGTGATTAATTTTGAAGTTTGAAACTAATTTTTAATTTGCTTTGTAATTAATTTCGAATGTTGTAACTTAATATCTGACACTGTTATCATATAATTTATGTTATATCTGTTATATTTGTTAATAGTTTAATGTAATAAATTATACAAGCTGTTATATGTCTTTTTCTGTTGCGTTTAATCTACGAAGAATATAAAACATTAAAAAATACGTAACAAAAAGAAAAACCAAAAATGAAGTAATTGGAAAGCAAAAAAGTGTAAGAAATAATTTTTTTTAAGTTTTAGTTTCGGTTTGAAGCGTTGTTTTTTGTTTTTTTATAATGGAAACTGTAACCTAAATAGAAAAAGTGTGGGTAAAACCGAAAATGAAACCAAAACAATGAACTTTTAAAGGGTTTTAATTTCTAATTTGTCGATTTTTGATTTTTCTTTAAAACCGAAACTGAAACCTAGAAAATGTAACCAATAATCAATGAAGTGGAAAGAAAAAAAGCGTAAATATTAATTTTTTTAGGATATAGTTTCAATTTCAACTTTTTTTTGATAATCGAAACGGAAACCTAAAAAAAGTGTGGGTGAAACTGAAACCAAAAAATGAACTTTTAAAGGGTTTTACTTTCTAATTTCTCGTGTTTTGATTTTTTTTTAAAACCGAAACTGAAACTTAAAAGAAAAACGAATAATAAAGTAATTGGAAAGCAAAAAAGTTTAAGAATTAATTTCTTTATGTTTTATTTCGGTTTGAACCGTTTTTTGTTTTTTTTACAATCGAAACTGAAACCTAAAGGGAAAGAGTTTGGGTAAAACCAAAAGTGAAACACAAAAAATGGACTTTTAATGGGTTATACTATCTAATTTCTCTATTTTGGATTTTTCTCTAAAATTGAATTTGAAACTTAAAAGAAAAACCAAAAATGAAGTAATTGGAAAGCAAAAAGTGTAAGAAATAATTTCTTTAAGTTTTAGTTTCGGTTTGAGCCGTTGTTTTTGTTTTTTTATAATCGAAACTGTAACCTAAATAGAGAAAGTGTGGGTTAAACAAGACTGAAACGAGAAAAATGAACTTTTAAAAGGTTTTACGTTCGAGATTCTCGATTTTTTAATCTTTTTCTTTAAAACCGAAACTGAAATTTGAAAGAAAACCCAATAATTACGTAATTGGAAAGCAAAAAAGTGAAATGAATAATTTCTTTAGGTTTTAGTTTCGGTTTCAACCGTGATTTTTGTTTTTTTTATAATCGGAACTTAAACCTAAAGAGAAAAAGTGTGGGTAAAACCGATACTGAAACCACACTTTTTGCTTTCCATTAACTTCATTTTTGGTTTTTCTTTTAAGTTTCAGTTTCGATTTTACAGAAAAATCAAAAATAGAGAAATTAGATAGTAAAACCCATTAAAAGTCTATTTTATGGGTTTCAGTTTTGGTTTTACCCACACAATTTCCCTTTAGGTATCAGTTTCGATTGTAAAAAACAAAAACAACGGTTCAAACCGAAATAAAACATAAAGAAATTAATTCTTACACTTTTTTGTTTTCCAATTACTTTATTATTGGTTTTTCTTTTAAGTTTCAGTTTTGGTTTTAAAGAAAAATCAAAAAATCGAGAATCTAGAACGTAAAACCTTTTAAAAGTTCATTTTTTGGTTTCATTCTTGTTTTACCCAAACTTTTTCTATATAGGTTACAGTTTTGATTATAAAAAAACAAAAACGACGGTTCAAACCGAAACTAAAACCTATAAAAATTAATATTTACACTTTTTTATTTCCAATAACTTGATTGTTGGTTTTTCTTTTAGTTTGAGTTTCCTTTTCAAAGAAAAATCAAAAATAGAAAAAATATAACGTTAAACAATTTAATAGTTTATTGTTTCGGTTTCAGTTTCTGTTTCACCCACACTTTTTTTAGGTTTTTGTTTCGATTATCAAAAAAAAAGTTCAAACCGAAACTAAAACCTAAAAAAATTAATATTTACACTTTTTTGTTTTCCATTTTCTTGATTATTGGTTTCATTTTCTAGGTTTGTTTCGGTTTTAAAGAAAAATCAAAAACCGAGAAAGTGAAACGTAAAATTGTTTAAAAGTTTATTTTTTGGTTTCAGTATCGGTTTTACCCACACTTTTTCTCTTTAGGTTTAAGTTCCGATTATAAAAAAAACAAAAATCACGGTTGAAACCGAAACTAAAACCTAAAGAAATTATTCATTTCACTTTTTTGCTTTCCAATTACGTAATTATTGGGTTTTCTTTCAAATTTCAGTTTCGGTTTTAAAGAAAAAGATTAAAAAATCGAGAATCTCGAACGTAAAACCTTTTAAAAGTTCATTTTTCTCGTTTCAGTCTTGTTTAACCCACACTTTCTCTATTTAGGTTACAGTTTCGATTATAAAAAAACAAAAACAACGGCTCAAACCGAAACTAAAACTTAAAGAAATTATTTCTTACACTTTTTGCTTTCCAATTACTTCATTTTTGGTTTTTCTTTTAAGTTTCAAATTCAATTTTAGAGAAAAATCCAAAATAGAGAAATTAGATAGTATAACCCATTAAAAGTCCATTTTTTGTGTTTCACTTTTGGTTTTACCCAAACTCTTTCCCTTTAGGTTTCAGTTTCGATTGTAAAAAAAAAAAAAAACGGTTCAAACCGAAATAAAACATAAAGAAATTAATTCTTAAACTTTTTTGCTTTCCAATTACTTTATTATTCGTTTTTCTTTTAAGTTTCAGTTTCGGTTTTAAAAAAAAATCAAAACACGAGAAATTAGAAAGTAAAACCCTTTAAAAGTTCATTTTTTGGTTTCAGTTTCACCCACACTTTTTTTAGGTTTCCGTTTCGATTATCAAAAAAAAGTTGAAATTGAAACTATATCCTAAAAAAATTAATATTTACGCTTTTTTTCTTTCCACTTCATTGATTATTGGTTACATTTTCTAGGTTTCAGTTTCGGTTTTAAAGAAAAATCAAAAATCGACAAATTAGAAATTAAAACCCTTTAAAAGTTCATTGTTTTGGTTTCATTTTCGGTTTTACCCACACTTTTTCTATTTAGGTTACAGTTTCCATTATAAAAAACAAAAAACAACGCTTCAAACCGAAACTAAAACTTAAAAAAAATTATTTCTTACACTTTTTTGCTTTCCAATTACTTCATTTTTGGTTTTTCTTTTTGTTACGTATTTTTTAATGTTTTATATTCTTCGTAGATTAAACGCAACAGAAAAAGACATATAACAGCTTGTATAATTTATTACATTAAACTATTAACAAATATAACAGATATAACATAAATTATATGATAACAGTGTCAGATATTAAGTTACAACATTCGAAATTAATTACAAAGCAAATTAAAAATTAGTTTCAAACTTCAAAATTAATCACAATACAAAACGGTACTGGCCTGTATCTAATATAATGATCTAAAATTAAAGTCTCAAATTCCAGTCTAGGGTGTGAATTTGGTCCTACGAAGAGATTCCGAAACAGTTCACAGTTCAATAAATTCGCCGACTCTCAGCACAAGCAGTAATTCAGATGTATCGTAGAGATTGACGGAATAAAATCACAGCTTCCGTAGATCTAGCTTCAATCACAAAACCAAGTTGAGTATTCACAGCAAACACTTAATCTTTCTCAAATAACTAAAACTGATGCCTGAATCTCACTCTTATTCTTCGAATAAAACTAATGACTGAATCTATATTTTTTTTCGAATAAAATCTGATGACTGAATCTATCTCGCGTCACCGTCTTTTATACCGATAGGCCTAGTTCTCGAACAATCTTGCAATTTCCATACAATTCTAGACCAATCCGCGCGTGTCCGTTCTTGCACGAGACTACACGTCTAGGCACAAAGTCACCAGCACTCATTTACGAACATATGATTGGTTTACTTAATTCAAGAAAGTTCTAAAATGTTACCCTAAATAAATAACAAAATTTAGTTTAAACTTCGAAACAATAATATCAATATGGAAAAATAAATAATAGAAATAAAATTTAAACACAACACGACATGTTGTCGTTAACAAAATATTTACACATATACATAACATTTTAGGTTAAGGTTCCTTTTCAAAGAAACATCAAAAATAGAAAAAAATAAAATGTATTACTCTTTAATAATTTATTGTTTTGGTTTCAATTTCGATTTCACCCAAACTTTTTTTAAGTTTCCGTATAGATTATCAAAAAAAGTACAAACCGAAACTAAAACCTAAAAATTTAATATTTTATTTTTTTGCTTTCTACTTACTTGATTATTGGTTTCAATTTCTAGGTGTCAGTTTCGCTTTTAAAGAAAAATCAAAAATCGAGAAATTAGAACGTAAAACACTTTAAAAAAACATTTTTTTACTTTCAGTTTTGGTTTTACCTACACTATTTCCCTTTAGGTTTCAGTTTCGATTATAAAAAAACAAAAACAACGGTTCAAACCGAAACTAAAACCTAAAAAAAATATTTACACTTTTTGGTTTCCAATAACTTGATTATTGGTTTTTCTTTAAGTTTGAGTTTCCTTTTCAAGGAAAAATCAAAAATAGAAAAAATAGAACGTAAAACTCTTTAATAGTTTATTGTTTTGGTTTCATTTTTTAGGTTTCTCTTTCGATTATCAAGAAAAAAAATTCAAACCGAAACTAAAACCTAAAAAAATTAATATTTACACTTTTTTTGCTTTCCACTTACTTCATTATTGGTTTCATTTTCTAGGTTTTAGTTTCGGTTTAAAAGAAAAATCAAAAATCGAGAAAGTAGAACGTAATAGCCTTTAAAAGTTCATTTTTTGGTTTCAATTTCGGTTTTACCCAACATTTTTCTATTTCGGTTACACTTTCGATTATAAAAACAAAAACAACGGTTCAAACCGAAACTAAAACTTAAAAAAGTTATTTCTTACACTTTTTTGCTTTCTAATTACTCGATTATTGGTTTCATTTTCTAGGTTTCAGTTTCGGTTTTAAAGAAAAATCAAAAATCGAGAAATTAGAAAGTAAAACCCTCTAAAAGTTCATTTTTGTGGTGTTATGTAAATATCATGTAAATGTTGTCGAGAGTGTTATGTAAATGTTATGTAAACGACAACCATGTCGAGTGTTATGTAAATGTCATGTAAAAATCATGCATATCTTATGTAAATATAATGTAATGTCGTATTTGAATTCCCATATTTATTATTTATAATTCTA
>CM022402.1:21792237-21900133 GCA_011833715.1 Carcinoscorpius rotundicauda | reverse complement strand
AAAAAATAAACTTTTAAACAATTTTACGTTTCACTTTCTCGGTTTTTGATTTTTCTTTAAAACCGAAACAAACCTAGAAAATGAAACCAATAATCAAGAAAATGGAAAACAAAAAAGTGTAAATATTAATTTTTTTAGGTTTTAGTTTCGGTTTGAACTTTTTTTTTGATAATCGAAACAAAAACCTAAAAAAAGTGTGGGTGAAACAGAAACTGAAACCGAAACAATAAACTATTAAATTGTTTAACGTTATATTTTTTCTATTTTTGATTTTTCTTTGAAAAGGAAACTCAAACTAAAAGAAAAACCAACAATCAAGTTATTGGAAATAAAAAAGTGTAAATATTAATTTTTATAGGTTTTAGTTTCGGTTTGAACCGTCGTTTTTGTTTTTTTATAATCAAAACTGTAACCTATATAGAAAAAGTTTGGGTAAAACAAGAATGAAACCAAAAAATGAACTTTTAAAAGGTTTTACGTTCTAGATTCTCGATTTTTTGATTTTTCTTTAAAACCAAAACTGAAACTTAAAAGAAAAACCAATAATAAAGTAATTGGAAAACAAAAAAGTGTAAGAATTAATTTCTTTATGTTTTATTTCGGTTTGAACCGTTGTTTTTGTTTTTTACAATCGAAACTGATACCTAAAGGGAAATTGTGTGGGTAAAACCAAAACTGAAACCCATAAAATAGACTTTTAATGGGTTTTACTATCTAATTTCTCTATTTTTGATTTTTCTGTAAAATCGAAACTGAAACTTAAAAGAAAAACCAAAAATGAAGTTAATGGAAAGGAAAATAGTGTAAATATTAATTTTTTTAGGTTTTAGTTTCGGTTTGAACTTTTTTTTTGATAATCGAAACAAAAACCTAAAAAAAGTGTGGGTGAAACAGAAACTGAAACCGAAACAATAAACTATTAAATTGTTTAACGTTATATTTTTTCTATTTTTGATTTTTCTTTGAAAAGGAAACTCAAACTAAAAGAAAAACCAACAATCAAGTTATTGGAAATAAAAAAGTGTAAATATTAATTTTTATAGGTTTTAGTTTCGGTTTGAACCGTCGTTTTTGTTTTTTTATAATCAAAACTGTAACCTATATAGAAAAAGTTTGGGTAAAACAAGAATGAAACCAAAAAATGAACTTTTAAAAGGTTTTACGTTCTAGATTCTCGATTTTTTGATTTTTCTTTAAAACCAAAACTGAAACTTAAAAGAAAAACCAATAATAAAGTAATTGGAAAACAAAAAAGTGTAAGAATTAATTTCTTTATGTTTTATTTCGGTTTGAACCGTTGTTTTTGTTTTTTACAATCGAAACTGATACCTAAAGGGAAATTGTGTGGGTAAAACCAAAACTGAAACCCATAAAATAGACTTTTAATGGGTTTTACTATCTAATTTCTCTATTTTTGATTTTTCTGTAAAATCGAAACTGAAACTTAAAAGAAAAACCAAAAATGAAGTTAATGGAAAGGAAAAAAGTGTAAATATTAATTTTTTTAGGTTTTAGTTTCGGTTTGAATCGTTATTTTTTTTCTAAAATCAAAACTGAAACCTAGAAAATGAGACCAATAATCAAGTAAGTGGAAAGCAAAAAAGTGTAAATATTAATTTTTTTTAGGTTTTAGTTTCGGTTTGAATCGTTATTTTTTTTCTTATTTATATTATTCTTTCGAGGTTTAAATCGGTGAAATTTAAAATAACATTTTAGAATTAATTAAAATTCATTTAGAATTTTTTTTAAACTAAATAGATTGATCACTTGTATTGGCCTGGTGTTTGTACTGTGGAATTCTGGGAAGTTACGCGATGCGAGGGAAGAAATCATCCACTTTTACTCGGGTCAAGAAGTAAGTCATCCATTTTATTCGGATCAAGAGTTTTGTCTTGTTTGAGAAAGTTTAAACTGAATTTGTGAATAGAGCTAGATCGACTAAAGCAGTGAAATATTTATTCCGTCAATCTTTACAATTCAGTCGGATTACGGATTATATCGAAAGTCAATAGGAATTGCTCTGTGAACTTTTGTTTGAAATTACCCATTCAAACTTCGAAAATTTCTCCGTGGGACTGAATTCAACGCCTAGATTGGAACTTTGGATTTCCGATTTGGACACTTATCCTGGATCATATTATTAAACACAGTCTAGTACTTTTTTGTATTGTAAGTTGTTTTGATGGTTGAAACTGGATATTTGTTATTGCCATTATATAATTTATTTTTGTATCTATCACATAAGTATATAATTATAATAAATTATACAAGCTGCTATCTGTGTCTTTCTGTTGCGTTCAGTCCACATAAAGAACGTAACAAGTCCTTTTTTTGGTTTCAGTTTCGTTTCACCCACACTTTTTTACGTTTCCGTTTCGATTATCAAAAAGTTCAAACCGAAACTAAAACGTAAATAAATTAATATTTACACTTTTTTGCTTTCAACTTACTTGATTATTAGAACGTAAAACCCTTTCAAAATCCATTTTTTGGTTTCAGTTTAGGTTTTACCAACACTTTTTCTCTTTAGGTTTCAGTTTCGATTACAAAAAAAACAAAACAACGTTTAACACCGAAACTAAATCCTAAAAAAATTAATATTTACTCTTTTTTTGGTTTCCAATTACTTCATTTTCGGTTTTACTTTTAAATTTCAGTTTTGGTTTTAAAGAAAAACCAAAAATCGAGAAATTAGAAGGTAAAACCTTTTAAAAGCTCATTTGTTTGGTTTCGGTTTTACCGACACTTTTTATATTTAGGTTACAGTTTCGATTATAAAAAAACAAAAACAACGGTTCAAACCGAAACTAAAATTTAAAGAAATTATTTCTTACATTTTTTTCGCTTTCCAATTACTTCATTATTTGTTTAGTTTTTAGGTTTCAGTTTACATTTTACCCACACTTTTTCTCTTTAGGTTTATTTCGATTAGAAAAAAACAAACACAACGTTTCAAACCGAAACAAAAACCTAAAGAAATTAATACTTACACTTTTTTGCTTTTCATTAACTTCATTATTCTTTTTCTTTTAGGGGTCAGTTTCGGTTTTAAAGTAAAATAAAAAATCGACAAATTAGGTAGTAAAGCCCTTTAAAAGCCCATTTTTTTCTTTTCACTTTCACTTTTACTCACATTTTCTCTATTTAGGTTACAGTTTTGATTTTAGAAAAAAAATAAAAGTTCAAACCGAAACTAAAACATAAAAAAATAATATTTACAATTCTTTTAGTTTCCAATTACTTCATTTTTGGTTTTTCTTTTAAGTTTGAGTTTTGGTTTTAAAGTAAAATTAAAAATCGAAAAATTAGAACGTGAAACCCTTTAAAAGTTCATGATTTTGGTTTCAGTTTCGGTTTTACTCACACTTTTTTCTTTAGGTTTCAGTTTTGATTTTAGAAAAAAAATAACGATTCAAACCGAAACTAAAACCTAAAAAAAATTAATATTTACACTTTTTTGCTTTCCACTTACTTGATTATTGGTCTCATTTTCTAGGTTTCAGTTTTGATTTTAGAAAAAAAATAACGATTCAAACCGAAACTAAAACCTAAAAAAATTAATATTTACACTTTTTTCCTTTCCATTAACTTCATTTTTGGTTTTTCTTTTAAGTTTCAGTTTCGATTTTACAGAAAAATCAAAAATAGAGAAATTAGATAGTAAAACCCATTAAAAGTCTATTTTATGGGTTTCAGTTTTGGTTTTACCCACACAATTTCCCTTTAGGTATCAGTTTCGATTGTAAAAAACAAAAACAACGGTTCAAACCGAAATAAAACATAAAGAAATTAATTCTTACACTTTTTTGTTTTCCAATTACTTTATTATTGGTTTTTCTTTTAAGTTTCAGTTTTGGTTTTAAAGAAAAATCAAAAAATCGAGAATCTAGAACGTAAAACCTTTTAAAAGTTCATTTTTTGGTTTCATTCTTGTTTTACCCAAACTTTTTCTATATAGGTTACAGTTTTGATTATAAAAAAACAAAAACGACGGTTCAAACCGAAACTAAAACCTATAAAAATTAATATTTACACTTTTTTATTTCCAATAACTTGATTGTTGGTTTTTCTTTTAGTTTGAGTTTCCTTTTCAAAGAAAAATCAAAAATAGAAAAAATATAACGTTAAACAATTTAATAGTTTATTGTTTCGGTTTCAGTTTCTGTTTCACCCACACTTTTTTTAGGTTTTTGTTTCGATTATCAAAAAAAAAGTTCAAACCGAAACTAAAACCTAAAAAAATTAATATTTACACTTTTCTTTCCATTAACTTCATTTTTGGTTTTCTTTTAAGTTTCAGTTTCGTTTTAAGAAAAATCAAAAATCGAGAAATTAGATACGTAAAACCCATTAAAAGTCTATTTTATGGTTTCAGTTTTGGTTTTACCCACACAATTTCCTCTTTAGGTATCAGTTTCGATTGTAAAAAACAAAAACAACGGTTCAAACCGAAATAAAACTAAAGAAATTAATTCTTACACTTTTTTGTTTTCCAATTACTGTATTATTGGTTTTTCTTTTAAGTTTCAGTTTTGGTTTTAAAGAAAAATCAAAAAATCGAGAATCTAGAACGTAAAACCTTTTAAAAGTTCATTTTTTGGTTTCAGTCTTGTTTTACCCAGACTTTTTCTATATAGGTTACAGTTTTGATTATAAAAAAAACAAAAACGACGGTTTAAACCGAAACTAAAACGTATAAAAATTAATATTTACACTTTTTTTTTCCAATAACTTATTTTGGTTTTTCTTTTAGTTTGAGTTTCCTTTTCAAAGAAAAATTAAAAAATAGTAAAAATAGAACGTTAAACAATTTAATAGTTTATTGTTTCGGTTTCAGTTTCTGTTTCACCCAAAATTTTTTTAGGTTTCCGTTTCGATTATCAAAAAAAAAGTTCAAACCGAAACTAAAACCTAAAAAAATTAATATTTACACTTTTTTGTCTTTCCATTCTTGATTATTGGTTTCATTTTCTAGGTTTCAGTTTCGGTTTTAAAGAAAAATCAAAAACCGAGAAATTAGAAAGTAAAACCCTTTAAAAGTTTATTTTTTAACTAAAACATAAAAAAATAATATTTACAATTCTTTTAGTTTCCAATTACTTCATTTTTGGTTTTTCTTTTAAGTTTGAGTTTTGGTTTTAAAGTAAAATTAAAAATCGAAAAATTAGAAACGTGAAACCCGTTTAAAAGTTCATGATTTTGGTTTCAGTTTCGGTTTACTCACACTTTTTTTTTAGGTTTCAGTTTTGATTTTAGAAAAAAAATAACGATTCAAACCGAACTAAAACCTAAAAAAAATTAATATTTACACTTTTTTGCTTTCCACTTACTTGATTATTGGTCTCATTTTCTAGGTTTCAGTTTTGATTTTAGAAAAAAAATAACGATTCAAACCGAAACTAAAACCTAAAAAAATTAATATTTACACTTTTTTCCTTTCCATTAACTTCATTATTGGTTTTTCTTTTAGATTTCAATTTCGGTTTTAACCCAAACATTTTCTCTTTAGGTTTGAATTGCGATTAGAATAAAACAAACAGAACGTTTCAAACCGAAACAAAAACCTAAAGAAATTAATACTTACACTTTTTTGCTTTTCAATAACTTCATTATTGTTTTTTCTAGGTTTCAATTTCGGTTTAAAAATAAATAAAATGGATTAATTAGATAGAAAAACCCTTTAAAATCAATTTTTTTGGTTTCAGTTTCGGTTTCACCCACACTTTTTTCTTTAGGTTTCAGTTTCGATTTAAAAAAACAAAAATAACGGTTCAAACCAGAACTGAAACTTAAAAAAAATATATTTACACTTTTTTGCTTTCCATTAACTTCATTATTGTTTTTTAGGTTTCAGTTTCGGTTGTAAAGAAAAATCAAAAATCGGGAAATTAGAAAGTAAAACCCTCTAAAAGTTCATTTTTGTGGTGTTATGTAAATATCATGTAAATGTTGTCGAGAGTGTTATGTAAATGTTATGTAAACGACAACCATGTCGAGTGTTATGTAAATGTCATGTAAAAATCATGCATATCTTATGTAAATATAATGTAATGTCGTATTTGAATTCCCATATTTATTATTTATAATTCTATATTTATATTATTCTTTCGAGGTTTAAATCGGTGAAATTTAAAATAACATTTTAGAATTAATTAAAATTCATTTAGAATTTTTTTTTAAACTAAATAGATTGATCACTTGTATTGGCCTGGTGTTTGTACTGTGGAATTCTGGGAAGTTACGCGATGCGAGGGAAGAAATCATCCACTTTTACTCGGGTCAAGAAGTAAGTCATCCATTTTATTCGGATCAAGAGTTTTGTCTTGTTTGAGAAAGTTTAAACTGAATTTGTGAATAGAGCTAGATCGACTAAAGCAGTGAAATATTTATTCCGTCAATCTTTACAATTCAGTCGGATTACGGATTATATCGAAAGTCAATAGGAATTGCTCTGTGAACTTTTGTTTGAAATTACCCATTCAAACTTCGAAAATTTCTCCGTGGGACTGAATTCAACGCCTAGATTGGAACTTTGGATTTCCGATTTGGACACTTATCCTGGATCATATTATTAAACACAGTCTAGTACTTTTTTGTATTGTAAGTTGTTTTGATGGTTGAAACTGGATATTTGTTATTGCCATTATATAATTTATTTTTGTATCTATCACATAAGTATATAATTATAATAAATTATACAAGCTGCTATCTGTGTCTTTCTGTTGCGTTCAGTCCACATAAAGAACGTAACAAGTCCTTTTTTTGGTTTCAGTTTCGTTTCACCCACACTTTTTTACGTTTCCGTTTCGATTATCAAAAAGTTCAAACCGAAACTAAAACGTAAATAAATTAATATTTACACTTTTTTGCTTTCAACTTACTTGATTATTAGAACGTAAAACCCTTTCAAAATCCATTTTTTGGTTTCTGTTTAGGTTTTACCAACACTTTTTCTCTTTAGGTTTCAGTTTCGATTACAAAAAAAAAAAAAACAACGTTTAACACCGAAACTAAATCCTAAAAAAATTAATATTTACTCTTTTTTTGGTTTCCAATTACTTCATTTTCGGTTTTACTTTTAAATTTCAGTTTTGGTTTTAAAGAAAAACCAAAAATCGAGAAATTAGAAGGTAAAACCTTTTAAAAGCTCATTTGTTTGGTTTCGGTTTTACCGACACTTTTTATATTTAGGTTACAGTTTCGATTATAAAAAAACAAAAACAACGGTTCAAACCGAAACTAAAATTTAAAGAAATTATTTCTTACATTTTTTTCGCTTTCCAATTACTTCATTATTCGTTTAGTTTTTAGGTTTCAGTTTACATTTTACCCACACTTTTTCTCTTTAGGTTTATTTCGATTAGAAAAAAACAAACACAACGTTTCAAACCGAAACAAAAACCTAAAGAAATTAATACTTACACTTTTTTGCTTTTCATTAACTTCATTATTCTTTTTCTTTTAGGGGTCAGTTTCGGTTTTAAAGTAAAATAAAAAATCGACAAATTAGGTAGTAAAGCCCTTTAAAAGCCCATTTTTTTCTTTTCACTTTCACTTTTACTCACATTTCTCTATTTAGGTTACAGTTTTGATTTTAGAAAAAAAATAAAAGTTCAAACCGAAACTAAAACATAAAAAAAATAATATTTACAATTCTTTTAGTTTCCAATTACTTCATTTTTGGTTTTTCTTTTAAGTTTGAGTTTTGGTTTTAAAGTAAAATTAATAATCGAAAAATTAGAACGTGAAACCCTTTAAAAGTTCATGGTTTTGGTTTCAGTTTCGGTTTTACTCACACTTTTTTCTTTAGGTTTCAGTTTTGATTTTAGAAAAAAAATAACGATTCAAACCGAAACTAAAACCTAAAAAAAATTAATATTTACACTTTTTTGCTTTCCACTTACTTGATTATTGGTCTCATTTTCTAGGTTTCAGTTTTGATTTTAGAAAAAAATAACGATTCAAACCGAAACTAAAACCTAAAAAAATTAATATTTACACTTTTTTCCTTTCCATTAACTTCATTATTGGTTTTTCTTTTAGATTTCAATTTCGGTTTTAACCCACACATTTTCTCTTTAGGTTTGAATTGCGATTAGAATAAAACAAACAGAACGTTTCAAACCGAAACAAAAACCTAAAGAAATTAATACTTACACTTTTTTGCTTTTCAATAACTTCATTATTGTTTTTTTTAGGTTTCAATTTCGGTTTAAAAATAAATAAAATGGATTAATTAGATAGAAAAACCCTTTAAAATCAATTTTTTGGTTTCAGTTTCGGTTTCACCCACACTTTTTCTTTTTAGGTTTTAATTTCGATTATAAAAAACAAAAAAACGGTTCAAACCGAAACTAAAACCTAAAAAAAATATTTCTTACACTTTTTTGCTTTCCAATTACTCGATTCTTGGTTTCATTTTCTAGGTTTCAGTTTCGGTTTTAAAGAAAAATCAAAAATCGAAAAATTAGAACGTAAAACTCTTTAAAAGTTAATTTTTTTGTTTCAGTTTCGGTTTTACCCACACTTTTTCTGTTTAGGTTACAGTTTCGATTATAAAAACAAAAACAACGGTCAAACCGAAACTAAAACTTAAAGAAATTATTTCTTACACTTTTTTGCTTTCCAGTTACTCGATTATTGGTTTCATTTTTGATTTTACAGAAAAATCAAAAATAGAGAAATTAGAAAGTAAAACCCTTTAAAAGTTCATTTTTTTGGTTTCAGTTTCGATTATTAAAAACACAAACAAAGGTTCAAACCGAAACTAAAACCACAAAAAAATTAATATTTACACTTTTTCCTTTCCAATAAGTCGATTACTCGTTTTTCTAATAGTTTAAGGTTCCTTTTCAAAGAAACATAAAAAAACAGAACGTAAAACTCTTTACTAGTTTATAGTTTTGGTTTTAGTTTCGGTTTTACTTACACTTTTTTTCGTAAGAAATTATTTCTTACATTTTTTTGCTTTCCAATAACTTTATTTTTGGTTTTTCTTTTAAGTTTTTACGTTAAGTAAGAACGTAAAACCCTTTAAAAGTTCATTTTTTGGTTTCTGTTTCGGTTTTACCGACACTATTTCCCTTTAGGTATCAGTTTCGATTATAAAAAACAAAAACTACGGTTCAAATCGAAACTAAAACATAAATAAATTATTTCTTAAACTTTTTGCTTTCCAATAACTTAATTATTGGTTTTTCTTTTAGTTTAAGGTTCCTTTACCAAGAAACATCAAAAGTAGAAAAAATAGAACGTAAAACTCTTTAATAGTTTATTGTTTTGGATTTAATTTCGGTTTCACCAACACTTTTTTTTAGGTTTCCGTTTGGATTATCAAAAAAAGTTCAAACCGAAACTAAAACCTAAAAAAATTAATATTTACACTTTTCTTCTTTCCACTTACTTGATTATTGGTTTCATTTTCTAGGTTTGAGTTTCTGTTTTAAAGAAAAATCAAAAATCGAGAAATTAGAAATTAAATCTTTTTAAAAGTTCATTTTTTTCAGTTTCGGTTTTACCCACACTTTTTCTATTTAGGTTACAGTTTCGATTATAAAAAAACAAAAACAGGGATCACAGCGAAACTAAAACCTAAAGAAATTATTTCTTACACTTTTTTGCTTTCCAATTACTTTATTATTGGTTTTTCTTTTAGTTTGAGTTTCCTTTTGAAAGAAAAACCAAAAATGAAGTAATTGGAAAGCAAAAAGTGTAAGAAATAATTTCTTTAAGTTTTAGTTTCGGTTTAAACCTTTGTTTTTGTTTTTTTATAATCGGAACTGTAACCTAAAGGAAAATAGTGTGAGTTTATAGAAAAATCCAAAATAGAGAAATTAGATAGTATAACCCATTAAAAGTCCGTTTTTTGGGTTTTACTTTTGGTTTTACCCACACTCTTTCCCTTTAGGTGTCAGTTTCGATTCTAAAGGGACAAAAACAACGGTTGAAACCGAAAAAAACATAAAGAAATTAATTCTTACACTTTTTTGCTTTCCAATTACTTAATTATTTGTTTCTCAATAAAGTTTCCGTTTCGGTTTTAAAAAAAAAACACCAAAAATCAAGAAATTAGAAAGTAAAACCTTTTAAAAATTAGTTTTTTTGGTTTCACTTTCGGTTTTACCCACACTTTTTCTATTTAGGTTAAGTTTTGATTGTAAAAAAAATAAAAACGACGGTTCAAACCGAAACTAAAACTTAAAGAAATTATTTGTTACACTTTGTTGCTTTCCAATTACTTTATTTTTGGTTTTTCTTTTAAATTTCAGTTTCAGTTTTAAAGAAAAATTAAAAATCGAGAATTTAGAACCTAAAACCTTTTAAAAGTTAATTTTTTGGTTTCAGTCTGGTTTTACCCTCACTTTTTCTATTTAGGTTACAGTTTTGATTTTAAAAAAGGAAAAACAACTGTTCAAACGGAAACTAAAACCTAAAGAAAATAATATTTACACATTTTGCTTTCCCATAACTTGATTATTGTTGTTTTTTTTAGTTTAAGGTTCCTTTTCAAAGAAACATCAAAAATAGAAAAAAATAGAACGTAAAACTTATTAATAGTTTATTGTTTTGGTTTCAGTTTCGGTTTCACTTACACTTTTTTTTCGTAAGAAATTCTTTCTTACACTTTTTTGCTTTCCAATTACTTATGTATTGGTTTTTCTTTTAAATTTTAGTTTCGGTTTTAAAGAAAAATAAAAAAACGAGAAAGTAAAACCCTTTAAAATTTCATTTTTGAGCTTTTAGTTTTGATTTTACTCACATTTTTTTATCGTTAGATTTCAGTTCCGATTATAAAAAACAAAAATAACGGTTCAAACGAAATTAAAACCTATAAAAATTTATATTTACTTTTTTTGCTTTCCAAGAACTTGATTTTTGGTTTGTCTTTTAGTTTGAGTTTCCTTTTCATAGAAAAATCAAAAATAGAAAGAATAGAACGTAAAATCTTTAATAGTTTATTGTTTCGGTTTCAGTTTCTGTTTCACCCACCCTTCTTTTATGTTTCCGTTTCGATTATCAAAAAAAAAGTTCAAACCGAAATTAAAAGCTAAAAAAATTAATATTTACACTTTTTTTCTTTCCACTTTCTTGATTATTGGTTTGATTTTCTAGGTTTGTTTCGGTTTTAAAGAAAAATCAGAAATCGAGAAAGTAAAACGTAAAACCCTTTAAAAGTTCAATTTTTGGTTTCAGTATCGGTTTTACTCACACTTTTTCTATTGAGGTTTCAGTTTCGATTATAAAAAAAAAACAACGGTTGAAACCGAAACTAAAACCTAAAGAAATTATTTGTTACACTTTGTTGCTTTCCAGTTACTTCTTTTTGGTTTTTCTTTTAAATTTCAGTTTCAGTTTTAAAGAAAAATCAAAAATCGAGAATTTAGAACGTAAAACCTTTTAAAAGTTATTTTTTTGGTTTCAGTCTGGTTTTACCCTCACTATTTTCCTTTAGGTTTCAGTTTCGATTATAAAAAACAAAAACAACGGTTCAAACAGAAACGAAAACCTAAAGAAATTATTTCTTACACTTTTTTGCTTTCCAATTACTTAATTAATGGTTTTTCATTAAAGTTTCAGTTTCGGATTTAAAGAAAATAACAAAAATCGAGAAATTGGAAAGTAAAACCCTTTAAAAATTCATTTTTTTTGCTTTCACTTTCGGTTTTACCCACACTTTTTCTATTTAGGTTATAGTTTCGATTTTAAAAAAACAAAAAGAACGTTTTAAACCGAAACTAAAACTTAAAGAAATTATTTCTTACACTTTTTGCTTTCCAATTACTTCATTTTTGGTTTTTCTTTTAAGTTTCAAATTCGATTTTATAGAAAAATCCAAAATAGAGAAATTAGATAGTATAACCCATTAAAAGTCCGTTTTTTGGGTTTTATTTTTGGTCTTACCCACACTCTTTCCCTTTAGGTGTCAGTTTCGATTCTAAAGGGACAAAAACAACCGTTGAAACCGAAAAAAAACATAAAGAAATTATTTCTTACACTTTTTTGCTTTCCAATTACTTAATTATTTGTTTCTCAATAAAGTTTCCGTTTCGGTTTTAAAGAAAAAACCAAAAATCGAGAAATTAGAAAGTAAAACCTTTTAAAAATTAGTTTTTTGGGTTTCACTTTCGGTTTTACCCACACTTTTTCTATTTAGGTTAAGTTTTGATTGTAAAAAAAATAAAAACGATGGTTCAAACCGAAACTAAAACTTAAAAAAATTATTTTTTTCACTTTGGGAGTGGATGACATTAATCAGCTGCCTTTCCTCTAGTTTATAATTCTAAATTAAGGACAGCTAGCACAGATAACCATTATGTATCTTTGTACAAAATTCTAATCAGACCTTTATTTTCATCCTTACTAATTGTCTAGTTTGAATATAAATTTGTCCTTATAGCTGACTTAATAGCCCTTGCAAACAAGCCAACCTTTACCGTACTTAAATGTAAACCATTGATTTAAAAATCTTTTCTTTCCTGTTGAACTTGTTTAAAACGTTTAACAAGATTATCTAATTATCCTCTAATACTTAGCTTAGCCTAGCATTTAGCTCTAATTGCATAGTTTTAGATTAATTTCCACAATTACATCATGGCTGTATTCCTGAAAGAATAAAATAACTATAGTTCTCTCTTTTTTTTTAACAAGTGCCTTTATTTATCTATTTTCTGTACTTATTAGTTAGCTCTACTAATCTACCCTTTCTTACATAAACTTTGAAGTGTACAACAAATGTTGTAGCACTTTTAACTACATCACTTGCCTAATCGTTCTTGTCCGTAGATAATAATTATTTTATTCCTATTTACACTAAAGCCCCCTCAGTGGCACAGTGGTATGTCTGCCAACTTATGCTGCTGGAAACCAGGGTTTGATTCCCGTGGTGAGAATAGAACAGGTAACTTTGTGTAGCTTTGTGCTTATTAACTAAAACAAACAAATTTATACCAGACTTTCCTATCTACTTGTTGTACCAGACTCAACTATGATTATGCATTTAAAGTTTTTCTTTTAGTTTGAGTTTCCTTTTCAAGGAAAAATCAAAAATAGAAAAAAAATAGAACGTAAAACTCTTTAAAAGTTTATTGTTTTGATTTCAGTTTCAGTTTCACCCACACTTTTTTTTTAAGTTTCCGCTTCGATTATTGTTATGTATATGTGTAAATATTTTGTAAACGACAACATGTCGTATTGTGTTTGAATTTTCATTTGTATTATTCATTTTTCCATATTGATATTATTGTTTCGAAGTTTAAACTAAAATATGTTATTTATTTAGGGTAACGTTTTAGAACTTTCTCGAATTAAGTAGACCAATCACATGTTTGTAAATTGGTGCTGGTGGATTCCTGTCTAGACGTAATCTCGTGCAAGAACGGATATGCGTGGATAGCTCTGGAGTTGTATGGAAATTACAAGATTGTTCGAGAAGTAGGCCTATCGATATAAAATACGGTGACGCGAGTCAGTCATCAGTCATCAGTTTTATTCGAGGGAGAGAGATTCAGTCATTAGTTTTATTCGAAGACAAAGAGTGAGATTCAGACACCAGTTTCATTTCAAAAGAAGAGAGTTAATTATTTGAGAAAGATTAAGAGTTTGCTGTGAATATTCAACTTGGATTTGTGATTGAAATTAAATGTACGGAAGCCGTGATTTTATTTCGTCAATCTCTACGATACTTCTGAATTACCGCTTGTGCTGAGAGACGGCGATTTCATTGAACGGTGAACTGTTTCGGAATCTCTTCGTGGGACCAAATTCACACCCTAGACTGGAATTTGAGACTTTAATTTTAGATCATTATATTAGATACAGGCCAGTACCGTTTTGTGTTGTGATTTATTTTGAAGTTTGAAACTAATATTATTTTGATTTGTAATTAATTTCGAATGTTGTAACTTAATATATGTCACTATTATTATATAATTCATGTTATATCTGTTATATTTGTTAATAGGTTAGTGTAATAAATTATACAAGCTGTTATCTGCGTTTTTCTGTTGCGTTTAATCTACGAAGAACTTAAAACATAAAAAAAATACGTAACAGAAAATTGGGGGCTCGTCCGGGATATCGAACAAACAATTTAATTTTATTATAAAATAAGATTTATATTCTATACAGATAGACAGCTTGTATATTTAAAATGGCATTCGAACTTGAAGATTTTATTATCGAATTTAATCGGAATCCCTCTTTCGAATTAATCAGTGAATTAAAAAAATCTGAATTACTTGATGTTGGTAAACATTTTAATTTAGAAGTGAAGCAATCAATGAAGAAAGCAGATATTAAACAAATTATTGTTGAACATTTGGTCAGCCAAAAGGTATTACCTCAAACAGTTGCACAACAATTGCCTGTCGCTCATTTTGACCCAGATTTCGAATTAATAAAAATAGAAATGGAAATGAAATTTCGTTTAGAAATTGAAAATAAACGTATTGAGGCAGAACAAGAAACTAAACGTATTGAGGCAGAAAAAGAAACCAAACGACTTGAGGCAGAACAAAAACGTATTGAGGCAGAACAGGAAAACAGACGCCTTGTTCTTGAGGCAGAACAAGAAAACAAACGCCTTGATGCCGAAATACAAATGGAACGTATTAAAGCTGATAAAGAAATCAATATGAGAAAGGCACAGACAGAAGAAAAGGTTGTCCAAATGCAGTTGGATAATTTTGATGCTTCCAAACAGATTCGTTTAGTACCTCCATTCAATGAAAAAGCTGTAGATACATATTTTGAGCAATTTGAAAAATTGGCCCTTAGGCTAAAATGGCCTACCGAATATTGGACAGTATTACTTCAGAGTGTTCTCAAGGGTAAAGCTCAGGAAGTATTTTCCAAGCTCACAGCCGAGCAAAGTTATGATTACGAGCACGTCAAAAAATGCATTTTGAATGCATATGAATTGGTGCCAGAGGCATACAGACAAAAATTTCGTGGTTACAAAAAGTTTGACAGCCAAACTTATGTCGAATTTGCTCGTGAAAAAGAAACTCTATTCGACAGGTGGTGTGATTCCAGAGAAATTAAAGATGATTATACGAAACTCAGAAAACTCATGTTAGTCGAAGAGTTTAAAAGATGTATTCCCGTAGAGCTAAAAACTTATATTGATGAACAAAAAGCTTCCAAAATTCATGATGCTGCTGTCTTGGCAGACGAGTATGCTTTGACTCACAAAGATTTCTCATACAAAAGCAAAACATCTCACACAACAAAGAAACCCAATGACTCATTCAAATATTATGCAAATGTCGACAGAGACAAAAAAGAGCAAACTTCTAATTCTCAAACGAAGACTCCATCTTATTCTCAAAGCTCGTCATCTACCCAAAACGTGTCATTCTCATACAAAACATGTGCTTATTGTAGGAAACCTGGCCATCTGATTTCTGAGTGCTATAAGCTCAAAAACAAGCCATCACCCAATAGTTTAATTTCGCCCTTGTTTGATACATCATTGGTTCCCAATGATTTTGACCCTGTTTAGTCCACTGTGGATTCCAAGTCCAATATTATTGATGTACCTGAAGATATTGTTGAGGACAAATTTAAGCCTTTTATGACTGAAGGTTTTGTTTCTTTTGTTGGCGATTCACGTCTACAACCAATTAAAATCCTGCGGGATACTGGAGCTTTTCAGAGTTTGATTTTGGAAAGTGTACTTCCGTTTTCTGAAAAGTCATCCGTTGGGGCCAATGTGCTCATTTCTGGTGTAGAAGGTGGCGTCGTTTCTATTTCTCTTCATAGATTAGATTTACATTCGGACTTAGTTTCAGGCCCAGTGACTGTGGGTATTAAAGCTTCATTGCCTGTTGAAGGTGTGTCTATGCTTTTGGGGAATGATTTGGCTGGTAGTAAGGTGGTACCAGAGGTTCGTGTTGTTGAAGCACCTGTTATTAGCCCCAGTACAGAGCAACTCGTTGAAGAGTTTCCTGATGTTTTTCCCGCCTGTGCTGTTACTCGTTCTCAGACACGTTCTCAGGAGTCCAAAGAGGATTTCTCTTTGTCTGATACGTTCATGTCTCACATCGATGAGATTTCTGATTCAACTTTAAGTTCTACTGATGACTCTAAGACATTTTTCGACTCTCTTCATCGAAACAAACTTATTGAGGAACAGGACAATGATCCTGAAACTCATTCTCTTCTACAACTGGCCGTTGATGAAAATGAAATAGGAACTGTCCCTATTTTTTACTACAAGAAGTCAGGTGTACTAATGAGAAAATACAGACCTCCTGACATTGCTGCTGATGAAGAGTGGAATGTTATTCATCAAATCGTCATTCCAAAATACTATCGGAATGATATTCTCAGTCTTGCTCATGACCATGTATTGTCGGGATACTTAGGTGTAAGAAAGACCTTAGATCGTATCCGACGACATTTCTATTGGCCAAAGATGCGCCAAGATGTTGTTAGCTTTTGTAAGGCATGTCATTCTTGCCAAATCACTGGAAAACCAAATCAATGGATTCCCAAAGCACCACTGCAGCCTATTCCTGCCTTTGAAGAACCATTCTCAAGGGTCATTATCGACTGTGCTGGCCCAATGCCAAAAAGCAAAGCAGGAAATGAATATCTCTCGACGATCATGTGTGCTTCTACACGTTTCCCTGAGGCAATCCCTTTGAGAAAAATCACTTCTCCCAACATCGTCAAGGCTCTTGTCAAATCCTTTACCATGTTCGGAATTCCAAAAGTTGTGCAATCAGATCAAGACACAAATTTTATGTCCAAGCTATTTGAACAAGCCATACATAAATTAAGGGTCCATCAAATTTCATCCAGTGTCCACCATCCTGAGTCACAAGGTGTTCTTGATCGTTTCCACCAAATTTCTGCCACAAACACTCAAAGAACTGGGTTGAGGGTGTTCCCTTGTTACTGCTTGAAGTTCGCGAGGTTATTTCAGAATCTACTGGATTTAACCCTTTTAAGTTGGTTTAAAAAGACAAATAAGCAAAAAAAAAGTTTTCACAAGTTCAAACTTTTTTTTTACTTTTAAGGGGGAGAGTGTTATGTATATGTGTAAATATTTTGTAAACGACAACATGTCGTATTGTGTTTGAATTTTCATTTGTATTATTCATTTTTCCATATTGATATTATTGTTTCGAAGTTTAAACTAAAATATGTTATTTATTTAGGGTAACGTTTTAGAACTTTCTCGAATTAAGTAGACCAATCACATGTTTGTAAATTGGTGCTGGTGGATTCCTGTCTAGACGTAATCTCGTGCAAGAACGGATATGCGTGGATAGCTCTGGAGTTGTATGGAAATTACAAGATTGTTCGAGAAGTAGGCCTATCGATATAAAATACGGTGACGCGAGTCAGTCATCAGTCATCAGTTTTATTCGAGGGAGAGAGATTCAGTCATTAGTTTTATTCGAAGACAAAGAGTGAGATTCAGACACCAGTTTCATTTCAAAAGAAGAGAGTTAGTTATTTGAGAAAGATTAAGAGTTTGCTGTGAATATTCAACTTGGATTTGTGATTGAAATTAGATGTACGGAAGCCGTGATTTTATTTCGTCAATCTCTACGATACTTCTGAATTACCGCTTGTGCTGAGAGACGGCGATTTCATTGAACGGTGAACTGTTTCGGAATCTCTTCGTGATACCAAATTCACACCCTAGACTGGAATTTGAGACTTTAATTTTAGATCATTATATTAGATACAGGCCAGTACCGTTTTGTGTTGTGATTTATTTTGAAGTTTGAAACTAATATTATTTTGATTTGTAATTAATTTCGAATGTTGTAACTTAATATCTGTCACTATTATTATATAATTCATGTTAGATCTGTTATATTTGTTAATAGTTTAGTGTAATAAATTATACAAGCTGTTATCTGCGTTTTTCTGTTGCGTTTAATCTACGAAGAACTTAAAACATCAAAAATACGTAACAATTATCGAAAAGAAAGTTTTAACCGACACTAAAACCTAAAAAAATTAATATTTACGCTTTTTTTCTTTCAACATCCTTGATTATTGGTTTCATTTTCTATGTTTCAGTTTCGGTTTTAAAGAAAAATTAAAAATTTGAGAATCTAGAACGTAAAACCTTTTAAAAGTTCATTTTTTTGGTTTCAGTCTGGTTATACCCACACTTTTTCTATTTAGGTTAAGTTTTGATTATAAAAAAAACAAAAACGACGGTTCAAACCGAAACTAAAACTTAAAGAAATTATTTGTTACACTTTGTTGCTTTCCAATTACTTTATTTTTGGTTTTTCTTTTAAATTTCAGTTTCAGTTTTAAAGAAAAATCAAAAATCGAGAATTTAGAACGTAAAACCTTTTAAAAGTTAATTTTTTGGTTTCAGTCTGGTTTTACCCTCACTTTTTCTATTTAGGTTGCAGTTTTGATTATAAAAAAAGAAAAACAACTGTTCAAACGGAAACTAAAACCTAAAGAAAATAATATTTACACATTTTGCTTTCCCATAACTTGATTATTGTTTTTTTTTTAGTTTAAGGTTCCTTTTCAAAGAAACATCAAAAATAGAAAATTATAGAACGTGAAACTTATTAAAAGTTTATTGTTTTGGTTTCAGTTTCGGTTTCACTTACCCTTTTTTTGGAATCAATTCTTTCTTACACTTTTTTGCTTTCCGATTACTTAATTATTCGTTTTTCTTTTAAGTTTCAGTTTCAATTTTACAGAAAAATCAAAAATAGAGAAATTAGAACGTAAAACCTTTTAAAATTTCTTTTTTTTGGTTTCATTCTGGTTTTACCCACACTTTTTCTATTTAGGTTACCGTTTCGATTCTAAAAAAAACAAAAACAACGGTTCAAACCGAAACTAAAACTGAAAAAATTATTTCTTACTATTTTTTGCTTTCCAATTACATAATTTTTGGTTTTTCTTTTAAGTTTCACTTTCGGTTTTACAGAAAAATCAAAAATTGACAAATCGGATAGTAAAACTTTTTAAAAGACCATTTTTTGATTTCAGTTTTGGTTTTACCCCCACTATTTCTCTTTAGGTTTCAGTTTCGATTGTAAAAAACAAAAACAACGGTTCAAACCGAAACTAAAACCATAAAAAAATTAATATTTACCTTTTTTTGCTTTCCAATAACTTGATTATTTCTTTTTCTTTTAGTTTGAGTTTCCTTTTTAAAGAAAAATCAAAAATAGAAAAAAATAGAACGTAAAACTCTTTAATAGTTTATTGTTTTGGTTTTAGTTTCGGTTTCACCCACACTTTTTTAGATTTCCGTTTCGATTATCAAAAAAAAAGTTGAAACCGAAACTAAAACCTACAAAAATTAATATTTACCCTTTTTTGCTTTCCACTTTCTTGATTATTGGTTTCATTTTCTAGGTTTTAGTTTCGGTTTTAAAGAAAAATCAAAAATCGAGAAAGTAGAACGTAAAACCCTTTAGAAGTTCATATTTTGGTTTGAGTATCGGTTTTCCCCACACTTTTTCTATTTAGGTTTCAGTTTTGATTATAAAAAACAAAAACAACGGTTCAAACCGAAACTAAAACCTCAAGAAATTATTTCTTACACTTTTTTGCTTTCCAATTACTTAATTATTTGTTTCTCATTAAAGTTTCCGTTTCGGTTTTACAGAAAAATCAAAAATCGAGAATCTAGAACGTAAAACCTTTTTAAAAGTTCATTTTTTGGTTTCAGTTTACCCACACTTTTTCTATTTAGAATACAGTTTTGATTATAAAAAAAAACTACGGTTTAAACCGAAACTAAAACTTAAAGAAATTATTTCTTACAGTTTTTGCTTTCCAATTACTTCATTTTTGGTTTTTCTTTTAAGTTTCAGTTTCGATTTTACAGATAAACCAAAAATAGAGAAATTAGAAAGTAAACCCCTTAAAAAGTTAATTTTTTCGGTTCAGTTTTGGTTTTACCCACACTTTTTCTATTTAGGTTACAGTTTCGATTATAAAAAAACAAAAACAACGGTTTAAACCGAAACTAAAACTTCAAGAAATTATTTTTTTACACTTTTTTGCTTTCCAATTACTTTATTATTGGTATTTATTTTAAATTTAAATTTCGGTTTTACACAAAAATCAAAAATCGAGAAATTAGATAGTATAACTCTTCAAAATTTCATTTTTGTGCTTTTCGTTTTGGTTTTACCCACACTATTTCCCTTTAGGTATCAGTTTTGAGTTTAAAAAACAAAAAAAAACGGTTCAAAGCGAAATAAAACATAAATAAATTTTTTCTTACACTTTTTTGCTTTTCAATTACTTTATTATTGGTATTTCTTTTAAATTTAAATTTAAACCCATTTGAGTCCATTTTTTTGGTTTCACTTTTGGTTTTACCCACACTATTTCACTTTAGGTTTCAGTTTCGATTAAAAAAAAAAACAACGGTTCAAACACCTACTAAAACCATAAAAAATTAATATTTACACATTAAGCTTTCGAATAACTTGATTATTGTTTTTTTTTTATTTTAAGGTTCCTTTTGAAAGAAACATCAAAAATATAAAAAAATAGAACGTAAAACTTATTAATAGTTTATTGTTTTGGTTTCGGTTTCGGTTTCTTTTACACTTTTTTTTCGTAAGAAACTCTTTCTTACACTTTTTTGCATTCCAATTACTTAATTATTGGTTTTTCTTTTAAGTTTTAGTTTCGGTTTTAAAGAAAAACAAAAAACGAGAAATTAGCAAGTAAAACCTTTTAAAATTTCATTTTTTAACTTTTAGTTTTGGTTTAACTCACATTTTTTTATCGTTAGATTTCAGTTCCGATTATAAAAAACAAAAATAACGGTTTAAACGAAATTAAAACATATAAAAATTTATATTTACTTTTTTTTATTTCCAAAAACTTGATTATTGGTTTTTCTTTTAGTTTGAGTTTCGTTTTCATAGAAAAATCAAAAATAGAAAAAATAGAACGTAAAACTCTTTAATAGTTTATTCTTTCGGATTCAGTTTCTGTTTCACCCACCCTTCTTTTAGGTTTCCGTTTCGATTATCAAAAAAAAAGTTCAAACCGAAACTAAAACTTAAATTAATTATTTCTTACATTTTTGCTTTCCAATTACTTCATTTTTGGTTTTTCTTTTAAGTTTCAGTTTCGATTTTACAGAAAAATCAAAAATAGAGAAATTAGATATTAAAACCCATTAAAAGTCTATTTTATGGGTTTCAGTTTTGGTTTTACCCACACAATTTCCCTTTAGGTATCAGTTTCGATTGTAAAAAACAAAAACAACGGTTCAAACCGAAATAAAACATAAAGAAATTAATTCTTACACTTTTTTGCTTTCCAATTACTTTATTATTGGTATTTCTTTTAAATTTAAATTTCGGTTTTACAGAAAAATCAAAAATCGAGAAATTAGATAGTAAACCCCTTTAAAAGTTAATTTTTTCGGTTTCAGTTTTGGTTTTACCCACACTTTTTCAATTTAGGTTACAGTTTCGATTATAAAAACAAAAACAACGGTTCAAACCGAAACTAAAACTTAAAGAAATTATTTCTTACACTTTTTTGCTTTCTAATTACTTTATTATTGGTTTATCTGTTAAGTTTCAGTTTCGGTTTTCAAGAAAAATCAAAAATCGAGAAATTAGATAGTAAAACCCTTTAAAAGTCCATTATTTTTTATTTAGTTTTGGTTTTATCTACACTATTTCTCTCTAGGTTTCAGTTTCGATAATAAAAAACAAAAAAACGGTTCATACAAAACCTAAAACCTAAAGAAATTTTTTCTGACACTTTTTTGCTTTCCAATTACTTAATTATTTGTTTTTCTTTTAAGTTTCAGTTTCGGTTTTAAAGAAAAATCAAAAATCGAGAATCTAGAACGTAAAACCTTTTAAAAGTTCATTTTTTTGGTTTCAGTCTGGTTATAACCACACTTTTTTTATTTAGGTTACAGTTTTGATTATAAAAAAACAAAAACGACGGTTCAAACCGAAACTAAAACCTATAAAAATTAATATTTACACTTTTTGCTTTCCAATAACTTGATTGTTGGTTTTTCTTTTAGTTTGAGTTTCCTTTTCAAAGAAAAATCAAAAATAGAAAAAATAGAACGTTAAACAATTTAATAGTTTATTGTTTCGGTTTCAGTTTCTGTTTCACCCACACTTTTTTTAGGTTTTTGTTTCGATTATCAAAAAAAAAGTTCAAACCGAAACTAAAACCTAAAAAAATTAATATTTACATCTTTTTGTTTTCCATTTTCTTGATTATTGGTTTCATTTTCTAGGTTTGTTTCGGTTTTAAAGAAAAATCAAAAACAAAGAAAGTGAAACGTAAAACTTTTTAAAAGTTTATTTTTTGGTTTCAGTATCGGTTTTAACCACACTTTTTCTCTTTAGGTTTAAGTTCCGATTATAAAAAAAACAAAAATCACGGTTGAAACCGACACTAAAACCTAAAGAAATTATTCATTTCATTTTTTTGCTTTCCAATTACGTAATTATTGGGTTTTCTTTCAAATTTCAGTTTCGGTTTTAAAGAAAAAGATTAAAAAATCGAGAATCTCGAACGTAACACCTTTGAAAAGTTCATTTTTCTCGTTTCAGTCTTGTTTTACCCACACTTTCTCTATTTAGGTTACTGTTTCGATTATAAAAAAACAAAAACAACGGCTCAAACCGAATTTAGAACTTAAAGAAATTATTTCTTACACTTTTTGCTTTCCAATTACTTCATTTTTGGTTTTTCTTTTAAGTTTGAAATTCGATTTTACAGAAAAATCCAAAATAGAGAAATTAGATAGTATAACCCATTAAAAGTCCATTTTTTGTGTTTCACTTTTGGTTTTACCGAATCTCTTTCCCTTTAGGTTTCAGTTTCGATTGTAAAAAAAAAAACAACGGTTCAAACCGAAATAAAACATAAAGAAATTAATTCTTAAAGTTTTTTGCTTTCCAATTACTTTATTATTCGTTTTTCTTTTAAGTTTCAGTTTCGGTTTTAAAAAAAAATCAAAACACGAGAAATTAGAAAGTAAACCCTTTAAAAGTTCATTTTTTGGTTTCAGTTTCACCCACACTTTTTTTAGGTTTCCGTTTCGATTATCAAAAAAAAAAGTTGAAATTGAAACTAAATCCTAAAAAAATTAATATTTACGCTTTTTTTCTTTCCACATCATTGATTATTGGTTTCATTTTCTAGGTTTCAGTTTCGGTTTTAAAGAAAAATCAAAAATCGACAAATTAGAAATTAAAACCCTTTAAAATTTCATTTTTTTTGGTTTCATTTTCGGTTTTACCCACACTTTTTCTATTTAGGTTACAGTTTCGATTATAACAAAACAAAAACAACGGTTCAAAACGAAACTAAAACCTAAAAAAAATTAATATTTACACTTTTTGCTTTCCAATAACTTGATTATTGGTTTTTCTTTTTGTTTAAGGTTCATTTTCAAAGAAAGATCAAAAATAGAAAAAAATAGAACGTAAAACGCTTTTAAAGTGAATTTTTTTGGTTTCAGTTTCACCCACACTTTTTTTAGGTTTCCGTTTCGATTATCAAAAAAAAAGTTGAAATTGAAACTAAATCCTAAAAAAATTAATATTTACGCTTTTTTTCTTTCCACTTCATTCATTATTGGTTTCATTTTCTAGGTTTTAGTTTCGGTTTTAAAGAAAAATCAAAAATCGACAAATTAGAAATTAAAATCCTTTAAAAGTTCATTGTTTTGGTTTCATTTTCGGTTTTACCCACACTTTTTCTATTTAGGTTACAGTTTCGATTATAAAAAAAACAAAAAAACAACGCTTCAAACCGAAACTAAAACTTAAAAAAAATTATTTCTTACACTTTTTTGCTTTCCAATTACTTAATTATTGGTTTTTCTTAAAGTTTCAGTTTCGGATTTAAAGAAAATAACAAAAATCGAGAAATTGGAATGTAAAACCCTTTAAAAATTCATTTTTTTTATTTCACTTTCGGTTTTACCCACACTTTTTCTATTAAGGTTACAGTTTCGATTATAAAAAAACAAAAAGAACGTTTTAAACCGAAACTAAAACTTAAAGAAATTATTTCTTACACTTTTTGCTTTCCAATTACTTCATTTTTCGTTGTTCTTTTAAGTTTCAGTTTCGATTTTATAGAAAAATCTAAAATAGAGAAATTAAATAGTATAACCCATTAAAAATCCATTTTTTGGGTTTCACTTTTGGTTTTACCCACACTTTTTCTATTTAGGTTAAGTTTTGATTAAAAAAAAACAAAAACGACTGTTCAAACCGAAACTAAAACTTAAAGAAATTATTTGTTACACTTTGTTTCTTTCCAATTACTTTATTTTTGGTTTTTCTCTTAAATTTCAGTTTCAGTTTTAAAGAAAAATCAAAAATCGAGAATCTAGAACATTAAACCTTTTAAAAGTTAATTTTTTGGTTTCAGTCCGGTTTTACCCTCACTTTTTCTATTTAGGTTACAGTTTTGATTATAAAAAAAGAAAAACAACTGTTCAAATGGAAACTAAAACCTAAAGAAAATAATATTTATACATTTTGCTTTCCCATATTTGATTATTCTTTTTTTTAGTTTAAGATTCCTTTTCAAAGAAACATCAAAAATAGAAAAAAATAGAACGTAAAACTTATTAATAGTTTATTGTATTGGTTTCAGTTTCGGTTTCACTTACACTTTTTTTTCGTAAGAAATTCTTTCTTACACTTTTTTGCTTTCCAATTACTTAATTATTGCTTTTTCTTTTAAGTTTCAGTTTCGATTTTACAGAAAAATCAAAAATAGAGAAATTACATAGTAAAACCCATTAAAAATCCATTTTTTGGGTTTCACTTTTGGTTTTACCCACACTATTTCCTGTCAGGTATCAGTTTCGATTTAAAAAAAACAAACAAAAACGGTTCAAACTGAAATAAAACATAAAGAAATTATTTCTTACACTTTTTTGCTTTCCAATTACTTTATTATTGGTATTTCTTTTAAATTTGAATTTCGGTTTTACAGAAAAATCAAAAATCGAGAAATTAGATAGTAAAACCCTTAAAAAATTCATTTTTTGGGTTTCAGTTTAGGTTTTACCCACACTTTTTCTATTTAGGTTACAGTTTCGATTATAAAAAACAAAAACAACGGTTTAATCCGAAACTAAAACTTAAAGAAATTATTTTTACACTTTTTTGCTTTCCAATTACTTCATTTTTCGTTGTTTTTTTAAGTTTCAGTTTCGGTTTTACAGAAAAATCAAAAATCGAGAAATTAGATAGTAAAACCCTTAAAAATTTCATTTTTTTGGTTTCTTTCTGGTTTTACCGGCATTTTTTTCAATTTAGGTTCCAGTTTCGATTATAAAAAAACAAAAACAACGGTTTAAACCAAAACTAAAACTTAAAGAAATTATTTTTACACTTTTTTACTTTTCAATTATTTCATTTTTCGTTGTTCTTTTAAGTTTCAGTTTCGGTTTTACAGAAAATTCAAAAATCGAGAAATCGGATAGTAAAAACCTTTAAAAGACCATTTTTTGATTTCAGTTTTGGTTTTACCCCCACTATTTCTCTTTAGGTTTCAGTTTCGATTGTAAAAAACAACGGTTCAAACCGAAACTAAACCATTAAAAATTAATATTTACCTTTTTTGCTTTCCAATAACTTGATTATTGGTTTTAATTTTAGTTTAAGGTTACTTTTCAAAGAAAAATCAAAAATAGAGAAAAAATAACGTAAAACTTTTGAATAGTTTATTGTTTTGGTTTCAGTTTCGGTTTTACTTACACTTTGTTTCGTAAGAAATTCTTTCTTACACTTTTTTTGCTTTCCAAATACTTAATTATTGTTTTTCTTTTAAGTTTCAGTTTCAGTTTTAAAGAAAAATCAAAAATCGAGAAATTAGAAAGTAAAACCCTTTAAAATTTCATTTTTCAGCTTTCAGTTTTGGTTTTACTCAAATTTTTTCGCTTTAGGTTTCAGTTCCGATTATAAAAAACAAAATAAACGGTTCAAACGAAATTAAAACCTATAAAAATTAATATTTACACTTTTTGCTTTCCAATAACCTAATTATTGGTTTTTCTTTTAGTTTGAGTTTCCTTTTTAAAGAAAAATCAATAATAGAAAAAATAGAACGTAAAACTCTTTAATAGTTTATTGTTTTGGTTTTAGTTTCGGTTTCACCCACACTTTTTTAGGTTTCCGTTTCGATTATCAAAAAAAAAGTTCAAACCTAAACTAAAACCTAAAAAAATTAATATTTACACTTTTTTGCTTTCCACTTTCTTGATTATTGGTTTCATTTTCTAGGTTTTAGTTTCGGTTTTTAAGAAAAATCAAAAATCGAGAAAGTAGAACGTAAAACCCTTTAGAAGTTAATATTTTGGTTTGAGTATCGGTTTTACCCACATTTTTTCTATTTAGGTTTCAGTTTCGATTATAAAAAACAAAAACAACTGTTGAAACCGAAACTAAAACCTAAAGAAATTATTACTTACACTTTTTTGCTTTCCAATTACTTAATTATTGGTTTTTCTTTTAAGTTTCAGTTTCGGTTTGAAAGAAAAATCAAAAAATCGAGAAATTAGAAAGTAAAACCCTTTAAAAATTCATTTTTTTTGTTTCACTTTGAAACCAAAAAATGAACTTTTAAAAGGTTTTACGTTCTAGATTCTCAAATTTTTAATTTTTCTTTAAAACCGAAACTGAAACATAGAAAATGAAACCAATAATCAAGGATGTTGAAAGAAAAAAAGCGTAAATATTAATTTTTTTAGGTTTTAGTGTCGGTTAAAACTTTCTTTTCGATAATTGTTACGTATTTTTGATGTTTTAAGTTCTTCGTAGATTAAACGCAACAGAAAAACGCAGATAACAGCTTGTATAATTTATTACACTAAACTATTAACAAATATAATAGATCTAACATGAATTATATAATAATAGTGACAGATATTAAGTTACAACATTCGAAATTAATTACAAATCAAAATAATATTAGTTTCAAACTTCAAAATAAATCACAACACAAAACGGTACTGGCCTGTATCTAATATAATGATCTAAAATTAAAGTCTCAAATTCCAGTCTAGGGTGTGAATTTGGTCCCACGAAGAGATTCCGAAACAGTTCACCGTTCAATGAAATCGCCGTCTCTCAGCACAAGCGGTAATTCAGAAGTATCGTAGAGATTGACGAAATAAAATCACGGCTTCCGTACATCTAATTTCAATCACAAATCCAAGTTGAATATTCACAGCAAACTCTTAATCTTTCTCAAATAACTAACTCTCTTCTTTTGAAATGAAACTGGTGTCTGAATCTCACTCTTTGTCTTCGAATAAAACTAATGACTGAATCTCTCTCCCTCGAATAAAACTGATGACTGATGACTGACTCGCGTCACCGTATTTTATATCGATAGGCCTACTTCTCGAACAATCTTGTAATTTCCATACAACTCCAGAGCTATCCACGCATATCCGTTCTTGCACGAGATTACGTCTAGACAGGAACCACCAGCACCAATTTACAAACATGTGATTGGTCTACTTAATTCGAGAAAGTTCTAAAACGTTACCCTAAATAAATAACATATTTTAGTTTAAACTTCGAAACAATAATATCAATATGGAAAAATGAATAATACAAATGAAAATTCAAACACAATACGACATGTTGTCGTTTACAAAATATTTACACATATACATAACACTCTCCCCCTTAAAAGTAAAAAAAACAAGTTGTTTTCCTGTTCTGCCTCAATACGTTTTTGTTCTGCCTCAAGTCGTTTGGTTTCTTTTTCTGCCTCAATACGTTTAGTTTCTTGTTCTGCCTCAATACGTTTATTTTCAATTTCTAAACGAAATTTCATTTCCATTTCTATTTTTTTAATTCGAAATCTGGGTCAAAATGAGCGACAGGCAATTGTTGTGCAACTGTTTGAGGTAATACCTTTTGGCTGACCAAATGTTCAACAATAATTTGTTTAATATCTGCTTTCTTCATTGATTGCTTCACTTCTAAATTAAAATGTTTACCAACATCAAGTAATTCAGATTTTTTTAATTCACTGATTAATTCGAAAGAGGGATTCCGATTAAATTCGATAATAAAATCTTCAAGTTCGAATGCCATTTTAAATATACAAGCTGTCTATCTGTATAGAATATAAATCTTATTTTATAATAAAATTAAATTGTTTGTTCGATATCCCGGACGAGCCCCCAATTTTCAGTTTGATCTTGTGAAAACTTTTTTTTGCTTATTTGTCTTTTTAAACCAACTTAAAAGGGTTAAATCCAGTAGATTCTGAAATAACCTCGCGAACTTCAAGCAGTAACAAGGGAACACCCTCAACCCAGTTCTTTGAGTGTTTGTGGCAGAAATTTGGTGGAAACGATCAAGAACACCTTGTGACTCAGGATGGTGGACACTGGATGAAATTTGATGGACCCTTAATTTATGTATGGCTTGTTCAAATAGCTTGGACATAAAATTTGTGTCTTGATCTGATTGCACAACTTTTGGAATTCCGAACATGGTAAAGGATTTGACAAGAGCCTTGACGATGTTGGGAGAAGTGATTTTTCTCAAAGGGATTGCCTCAGGGAAACGTGTAGAAGCACACATGATCGTCGAGAGATATTCATTTCCTGCTTTGCTTTTTGGCATTGGGCCAGCACAGTCGATAATGACCCTTGAGAATGGTTCTTCAAAGGCAGGAATAGGCTGCAGTGGTGCTTTGGGAATCCATTGATTTGGTTTTCCAGTGATTTGGCAAGAATGACATGCCTTACAAAAGCTAACAACATCTTGGCGCATCTTTGGCCAATAGAAATGTCGTCGGATACGATCTAAGGTCTTTCTTACACCTAAGTATCCCGACAATACATGGTCATGAGCAAGACTGAGAATATCATTCCGATAGTATTTTGGAATGACGATTTGATGAATAACATTCCACTCTTCATCAGCAGCAATGTCAGGAGGTCTGTATTTTCTCATTAGCACACCTGACTTCTTGTAGTAAAAAATAGGGACAGTTCCTATTTCATTTTCATCAACGGCCAGTTGTAGAAGAGAATGAGTTTCAGGATCATTGTCCTGTTCCTCAATAAGTTTGTTTCGATGAAGAGAGTCGAAAAATGTCTTAGAGTCATCAGTAGAACTTAAAGTTGAATCAGAAATCTCATCGATGTGAGACATGAACGTATCAGACAAAGAGAAATCCTCTTTGGACTCCTGAGAACGTGTCTGAGAACGAGTAACAGCACAGGCGGGAAAAACATCAGGAAACTCTTCAACGAGTTGCTCTGTACTGGGGCTAATAACAGGTGCTTCAACAACACGAACCTCTGGTACCACCTTACTACCAGCCAAATCATTCCCCAAAAGCATAGACACACCTTCAACAGGCAATGAAGCTTTAATACCCACAGTCACTGGGCCTGAAACTAAGTCCGAATGTAAATCTAATCTATGAAGAGAAATAGAAACGACGCCACCTTCTACACCAGAAATGAGCACATTGGCCCCAACGGATGACTTTTCAGAAAACGGAAGTACACTTTCCAAAATCAAACTCTGAAAAGCTCCAGTATCCCGCAGGATTTTAATTGGTTGTAGACGTGAATCGCCAACAAAAGAAACAAAACCTTCAGTCATAAAAGGCTTAAATTTGTCCTCAACAATATCTTCAGGTACATCAATAATATTGGACTTGGAATCCACAGTGGACTAAACAGGGTCAAAATCATTGGAAACCAATGATGTATCAAACAAGGGCGAAATTAAACTATTGGGTGATGGCTTGTTTTTGAGCTTATAGCACTCAGAAATCAGATGGCCAGGTTTCCTACAATAAGCACATGTTTTGTATGAGAATGACACGTTTTGGGTAGATGACGAGCTTTGAGAATAAGATGGAGTCTTCGTTTGAGAATTAGAAGTTTGCTCTTTTTTGTCTCTGTCGACATTTGCATAATATTTGAATGAGTCATTGGGTTTCTTTGTTGTGTGAGATGTTTTGCTTTTGTATGAGAAATCTTTGTGAGTCAAAGCATACTCGTCTGCCAAGACAGCAGCATCATGAATTTTGGAAGCTTTTTGTTCATCAATATAAGTTTTTAGCTCTACGGGAATACATCTTTTAAACTCTTCGACTAACATGAGTTTTCTGAGTTTCGTATAATCATCTTTAATTTCTCTGGAATCACACCACCTGTCGAACAGAGTTTCTTTTTCACGAGCAAATTCGACATAAGTTTGGCTGTCAAACTTTTTGTAACCACGAAATTTTTGTCTGTATGCCTCTGGCACCAATTCATATGCATTCAAAATGCATTTTTTGACGTGCTCGTAATCATAACTTTGCTCGGCTGTGAGCTTGGAAAATACTTCCTGAGCTTTACCCTTGAGAACACTCTGAAGTAATACTGTCCAATATTCGGTAGGCCATTTTAGCCTAAGGGCCAATTTTTCAAATTGCTCAAAATATGTATCTACAGCTTTTTCATTGAATGGAGGTACTAAACGAATCTGTTTGGAAGCATCAAAATTATCCAACTGCATTTGGACAACCTTTTCTTCTGTCTGTGCCTTTCTCATATTGATTTCTTTATCAGCTTTAATACGTTCCATTTGTATTTCGGCATCAAGGCGTTTGTTTTCTTGTTCTGCCTCAAGAACAAGGCGTCTGTTTTCCTGTTCTGCCTCAAGAACAAGGCGTCTGTTTTCCTGTTCTGCCTCAATACGTTTTTGTTCTGCCTCAAGTCGTTTGGTTTCTTTTTCTGCCTCAATACGTTTAGTTTCTTGTTCTGCCTCAAGTCGTTTGGTTTCTTTTTCTGCCTCAATACGTTTAGTTTCTTGTTCTGCCTCAATACGTTTATTTTCAATTTCTAAACGAAATTTCATTTCCATTTCTATTTTTTTTAATTCGAAATCTGGGTCAAAATGAGCGACAGGCAATTGTTGTGCAACTGTTTGAGGTAATACCTTTTGGCTGACCAAATGTTCAACAATAATTTGTTTAATATCTGCTTTCTTCATTGATTGCTTCACTTCTAAATTAAAATGTTTACCAACATCAAGTAATTCAGATTTTTTTAATTCACTGATTAATTCGAAAGAGGGATTCCGATTAAATTCGATAATAAAATCTTCAAGTTCGAATGCCATTTTAAATATACAAGCTGTCTATCTGTATAGAATATAAATCTTATTTTATAATAAAATTAAATTGTTTGTTCGATATCCCGGACGAGCCCCCAATTTTCTGTTACGTATTTTTTTTTATGTTTTAAGTTCTTCGTAGATTAAACGCAACAGAAAAACGCAGATAACAGCTTGTATAATTTATTACACTAACTTATTAACAAATATAACAGATATAACATGAATTATATAATAATAGTGACATATATTAAGTTACAACATTCGAAATTAATTACAAATCAAAATAATATTAGTTTCAAACTTCAAAATAAATCACAACACAAAACGGTACTGGCCTGTATCTAATATAATGATCTAAAATTAAAGTCTCAAATTCCAGTCTAGGGTGTGAATTTGGTCCCACGAAGAGATTCCGAAACAGTTCACCGTTCAATGAAATCGCCGTCTCTCAGCACAAGCGGTAATTCAGAAGTATCGTAGAGATTGACGAAATAAAATCACGGCTTCCGTACATTTAATTTCAATCACAAATCCAAGTTGAATATTCACAGCAAACACTTAATCTTTCTCAAATAATTAACTCTCTTCTTTTGAAATGAAACTGGTGTCTGAATCTCACTCTTTGTCTTCGAATAAAACTAATGACTGAATCTCTCTCCCTCGAATAAAACTGATGACTGATGACTGACTCGCGTCACCGTATTTTATATCGATAGGCCTACTTCTCGAACAATCTTGTAATTTCCATACAACTCCAGAGCTATCCACGCATATCCGTTCTTGCACGAGATTACGTCTAGACAGGAAACCACCAGCACCAATTTACAAACATGTGATTGGTCTACTTAATTCGAGAAAGTTCTAAAACGTTACCCTAAATAAATAACATATTTTAGTTTAAACTTCGAAACAATAATATCAATATGGAAAAATGAATAATACAAATGAAAATTCAAACACAATACGACATGTTGTCGTTTACAAAATATTTACACATATACATAACAATAATCGAAGCGGAAACTTAAAAAAAAAGTGTGGGTGAAACTGAAACTGAAATCAAAACAATAAACTTTTAAAGAGTTTTACGTTCTATTTTTTTTCTATTTTTGATTTTTCCTTGAAAAGGAAACTCAAACTAAAAGAAAAACTTTAAATGCATAATCATAGTTGAGTCTGGTACAACAAGTAGATAGGAAAGTCTGGTATAAATTTGTTTGTTTTAGTTAATAAGCACAAAGCTACACAAAGTTACCTGTTCTATTCTCACCACGGGAATCAAACCCTGGTTTCCAGCAGCATAAGTTGGCAGACATACCACTGTGCCACTGAGGGGGCTTTAGTGTAAATAGGAATAAAATAATTATTATCTACGGACAAGAACGATTAGGCAAGTGATGTAGTTAAAAGTGCTACAACATTTGTTGTACACTTCAAAGTTTATGTAAGAAAGGGTAGATTAGTAGAGCTAACTAATAAGTACAGAAAATAGATAAATAAAGGCACTTGTTAAAAAAAAAGAGAGAACTATAGTTATTTTATTCTTTCAGGAATACAGCCATGATGTAATTGTGGAAATTAATCTAAAACTATGCAATTAGAGCTAAATGCTAGGCTAAGCTAAGTATTAGAGGATAATTAGATAATCTTGTTAAACGTTTTAAACAAGTTCAACAGGAAAGAAAAGATTTTTAAATCAATGGTTTACATTTAAGTACGGTAAAGGTTGGCTTGTTTGCAAGGGCTATTAAGTCAGCTATAAGGACAAATTTATATTCAAACTAGACAATTAGTAAGGATGAAAATAAAGGTCTGATTAGAATTTTGTACAAAGATACATAATGGTTATCTGTGCTAGCTGTCCTTAATTTAGGAATTATAAACTAGAGGAAAGGCAGCTGATTAATGTCATCCACTCCCAAAGTGTAAAAAATAATTTTTTTAAGTTTTAGTTTCGGTTTGAACCATCGTTTTTATTTTTTTTACAATCAAAACTTAACCTAAATAGAAAAAGTGTGGGTAAAACCGAAAGTGAAACCCAAAAAACTAATTTTTAAAAGGTTTTACTTTCTAATTTCTCGATTTTTGGTTTTTTCTTTAAAACCGAAACGGAAACTTTATTGAGAAACAAATAATTAAGTAATTGGAAAGCAAAAAAGTGTAAGAAATAATTTCTTTAGGTTTTAGTTTCGGTTTTAACAGATGTTTTTGTTTTTTATAATCGAAACTGAAACCTAAATAGAAAAAGTGTGGGTCAAACCGATACTCAAACCAAAATATGAACTTCTAAAGGGTTTTATGTTCTACTTTCTCGATTTTTGATTTTTCTTAAAAACCGAAACTAAAACCTAGAAAATGAAACCAATAATCATGACTGTCGAAAGCAAAAAAGTGTAAATATTAATTTTTTAGGTTTTAGTTTAGGTTTGAACTTTTTTTTTGATAATCGAAACGGAAACCTAAAAAAGTGTGGGTGAAACCGAAACTAAAACCAAAACAATAAACTGTTAAAGAGTTTTACGTTCTATTTTTTCTATTTTCGATTTTTTTTCAAAAAGGAAACTCAAACTAAAAGAAAAACCAATAATTAGGTTATTGGAAAGCAAAAAGTGTAAATATTAATTTTTATAGATTTTAATTTCGTTTGAACCGTTATTTTTGTTTTTTATAATCGGAACTGAAACCTAAAGCGAAAAAAATTGAGTAAAACCAAAACTGAAAGCTCAAAAATGAAATTTTAAAGGGTTTTACTTTCTAATTTCTCGATTTTTGATTTTTCTGTAAAACCGAAATTTAAATTTAAAAGAAATACCAATAATAAAATAATTGGAAAGCAAAAAAGTGTAAGAAATGATTTCTTTATGTTTTATTTCGGTTTGAACCATTTTTTTTGTTTTTTAAAATCGAAACTGATACCTAACGGGAAATAGAGTGGGTAAAACCAAAACTGAAACCCAAAAAATAGACTTTTAATGGGTTTTACTATGTAATTTCTCTATTTTTGATTTTTCTGTAAAATCGAAACTGAAACTTAAATGAACAACGAAAAATGAAGTATTTGGAAAGCAAAAAAAGTGTAAAAAATAATTTCTTTAAGTTTTAGTTTCGGTTTAAACCTTTCTTTTTGTTTTTTTATAATCGAAACTGTAACCGAAATAGAAAAAGTGTGGGTAAACCCGAAACTGAAACTCAAAAAATTAATTTTTAAAGGGTTTTACTTTCTAATTTCTCGTTTTTTTCATTTTTTTTAAAACCGAAACTGAAACTTAAAAGAAAAACTAATAATAAAGTAATTGGAAAGCAAAAAAATGTAAGAATTAATTTCTTTATGTTTCATTTCGGTTTCAACCGTTGTTTTTGTTCCTTTAAAATCGAAACTGACACCTAAAGGGAAAGAGTGTGGGTAAAACCAAAAGTAAAACGCAAAAAACGGACTTTTAATGGGTTATACTATCTAATTTCTCTATTTTGGATTTTTCTATAAAATCGAATTTGAAACTAAAAAGAAAAACCAAAAATGAAGTAATTGGAAAGCAAAAAGTGTAAGAAATAATTTCTTTAAGTTTTAGTTTCGGTTTAAAACGTTCTTTTTGTTTTTTTATAATCGAAACTGTAACCTAAATAGAAAAAGTGTGGGTAAAACCGAAAGTGAAATCAAAAAAAATGAATTTTTAAAGGGTTTTACTTTCCAATTTCTCGATTTTTGTTATTTTCTTTAAATCCGAAACTGAAACTAAAATGAAAAACCATTAATTAAGTAATTGGAAAGCAAAAAAGTGTAAGAAATAATTTCTTTAGGTTTTCGTTTCTGTTTGAACCGTTGTTTTTGTTTTTTATAATCGAAACTGAAACCTAAAGGAAAATAGTGAGGGTAAAACCAGACTGAAACCAAAAAATTAACTTTTAAAAGGTTTTACGTTCTAAATTCTCGATTTTTGATTTTTCTTTAAAACTGAAACTGAAATTTAAAAGAAAAACCAAAAAGAAGTAACTGGAAAGCAACAAAGTGTAACAAATAATTTCTTTAGGTTTTAGTTTCGGTTTCAACCGTTGTTTTTTTTTTGATAATCGAAACTGAAACCTAAATAGAAAAAGTGTGAGTAAAACCGATACTGAAACCAAAAAATGAACTTTTAAAGGGTTTTACGTTTTACTTTCTCGATTTCTGATTTTTCTTTAAAACCGAAACAAACCTAGAAAATCAAACCAATAATCAAGAAAGTGGAAAGAAAAAAAGTGTAAATATTAATTTTTTTAGCTTTTAATTTCGGTTTGAACTTTTTTTTTGATAATGGAAACGGAAACATAAAAGAAGGGTGGGTGAAACAGAAACTGAAACCGAAACAATACACTATTAAAGATTTTACGTTCTATTCTTTCTATTTTTGATTTTTCTATGAAAAGGAAACTCACACTAAAAGACTAACCAAAATCAAGTTATTGGAGAGCAAAAAAAGTAAATATAAATTTTTATAGGTTTTAATTTCGTTTGAACCGTTAATTTTGTTTTTTATAATCGGAACTGTAATCTAACGATAAAAAATGTGAGTAAAACCAAAACTGAAAGCTCAAAAATGAAATTTTAAAGGGTTTTACTTTCTCGTTTTTTGATTTTTCTTTAAAACCGAAACTAAAATTTAAAAGAAAAACCAATAATTAAGTAATTGGAAAGAAAAAAAGTGTAAGAAAGAATTTCTTACGAAAAAAAAGTGTAAGTGAAACCGAAACTGAAACCAAAACAATAAACTATTAATAAGTTTTACGTTCTATTTTTTTCTTTTTTTGATGTTTCTTTGAAAAGGAACCTTAAACTAAAAAAAAACAATAATCAAATATGGGAAAGCAAAATGTATAAATATTATTTTCTTTAGGTTTTAGTTTCCGTTTGAACAGTTGTTTTTCTTTTTTTATAATCAAAACTGTAACCTAAATAGAAAAAGTGAGGGTAAAACCAGACTGAAACCAAAAAATTAACTTTTAAAAGGTTTAACGTTCTAGATTCTCGATTTTTGATTTTTCTTTAAAATCGAAACTGAAACTTAAAAGAAAAACAAAAAATGAAGTAATTGGAAAGCAAATAGTGTAAGAAATAATTTCTTTAAGTTTTAGTTTCGGTTTCAACCGTTGTTTTTGTTTTTTTTAAATCAAAACTTAACCTAAATAGAAAAAGTGTGGGTAAAACCGAAAGTGAAACCAAAAATTTAATTTTTAAAGGGTTTTACTTTCTCATTTCTCGATTTTAGGTTTTTTCTTTAAAACCGAAACCTAAACTTTAATGAGAAACAAATAATTAAGTAATTGGAAAACAAAAAAGTGTAAGAAATAATTTCTTTAGGTTTTTGTTTCGGTTTGAACCGTTGTTTTTCTTTTTTATAATCGGAACTGAAACCTAAAGCAAAAAATGTGAGTAAAACCAAAACTGAAGGCTCAAAAATGAAATTTTAAAGGGTTTTACTTTCTAATTTCTCGTATTTTGATTTTTCTTTAAAACCGAAACTGAAACTTAAAACTTGGAAACTTTTTCCAATAATTAAGTAATTGGAAAGCAAAAAAGTGTAAGAAAGAATTTCTTACGACAAAAAAGTGTAAGTGAAACCGAAACTGAAACGAAAACAATAAACTATTAATAAGTTTTACGTTTTTTTTTTATATTTTTGATGTATTTTTCAAAATGAACCTTAAACTAAAAAAAAACAATAATCAAGTTATTGGAAAGCAAAATGTGTAAATATTATTTTTTTTAGGTTTTAGTTTCGGTTTGAACAGTTGTTTTTGTTTTTTTATAATCAAAACTAAAACCTGTATAGAAAAAGTGTGGGTAAAACCGACAGAGAAACAAAAAAATGGACTTTTAAAGGGTTTTACTATCCGATTTGTCGATTTTTGATTTTACTGTAAAACCGAAACTGAAACTTAAAAGAAAAACCAATAATTAAGTAATTGGAAAGCAAAAAAGTGTAAGAAATAATTTCTTTAGGTTTTAGTTTCGGTTTGAACCGTTGTTTTTCTTTTTTATAATTGGAACTGAAACCTAAAGCGAAAAAATGTGAGTAAAACCGATACTGAAACCAAAAAATGAACTTTTAAAGGGTTTAACGTTTTACTTTCTCGATTTTTGATTTTTCTTTAAAACCGAAACAAATCTAGAAAATGAAACCAATAATCAAGAAAGTGGAAAGCAAAAAAAGTGTAAATAGTAATTTTTTTAGGTTTTAATTTCGGTATTAACCTTTTTTTGAGAATCGAAACGGAAACCTAAAAGAAGGGTGGGTGAAACAGAAACTGAAACCGAAACAATAAACTATTAAAGAGTTTTACGTTCTATTTTTTCTATTTTTGATTTTTCTTTGAAAAGGAAACTCAAACTAAAAGAAAAACCAATAATCAAGTTATTGAAGAGCAAAATGTGTAAATATTATTTTTTTTAGGTTTTAGTTTCGGTTTGAACAGTTGTTTTTGTTTTTTATAATCGAAACTGAAACCTCAATAGAAAAAGTGTAGGTAAAACCAAAACAGAAAAAAAAATGGACTTTTAAAAGGTTTTACTATCTAATTTCTCGATTATTGATTTTTCTGTAAAACCGAAACTGAAACTTAAAAGAAGAACGAAAAATATAGTAATTGGAAAGCAATAAAGTGTAATAAATAATTTCTTTAACTTTTAGTTTCGGTTTAAACCTTTGTTTTTGTTTTTTTATAATCGGAACTGTAACCTAAATAGAAAAAGTGTGTGTAAAACCGAAACTGAAACCAAAAAAATAATTTTTAAAGGGTTTTACTTTCTAATTTCTCGTTTTTTAATATTTTTTTTAAAACCGAAACTGAAACTTAAAAGAAAAACGAATAATAAAGTAATTGGAAAGCAAAAAAGTGTAAGAATTAATTTCTTTATGTTTTATTTCGGTTGGAACCGTTGTTTTTGATTTTTTTACATTCGAAACTGACACCTAAAGAGAAAGAGTGTGGGTAAAACCAAAAGTGAAACCCAAAAAATGGACTTTTAACTGGTTATACTATTTAATTTCTCTATTTTGGATTTTTCTATAAAATCGAGTTTGAAACTTAAAAGAAAAAACAAAAATGAAGTAATTGGAAAGCAAAAAGTGTAAGAAATAATTTCTTTAAGTTTTAGTTTCGGTTTAAAACGTTGTTTTTGTTTTTTTATAATCGAAACTGTAACCTAAATAGAAAAAGTGTGGGTAAAACCGAAAGTGAAAGCAAAAAAAATGAATTTTTAAAGGGTTTTACTTTCCAATTTCTCGATTTTTGTTATTTTCTTTAAATCCCATACTGAAACTTTAATGAAAAACCAATAATTAAGTAATTGGAAAGCAAAAAAGTGTAAGAAATAATTTCTTTAGGTTTTCGTATCTGTTTGAACCGTTGTTTTTGTTTTTTAGAATCGAAACTGAAACCTAAATAAAAAAAGTGTGGTTATAACCAGACTGAAACCAAAAAAATGAACTTTTAAAAGGTTTTACGTTCTAGATTCTCAAATTTTTAATTTTTCTTTAAAACCGAAACTAAAACTTAGAAAATGAAACCAATAATCAAGGATGTTGAAAGAAAAAAAGCGTAAATATTATTTTTTTTAGGTTTTAGTGTCGGTTAAAACTTTCTTTTCGATAATCGAAACGGAAACTTAAAAAAAAGTGTGGGTGAAACTGAAACTGAAATCAAAACAATATACTTTTAAAGAGTTTTACGTTCTATTTTTTTCTATTTTTAATTTTTCCTTGAAAAAGAAACTCAAACTAAAAAAAAAAACAATAATCAAGTTATTGGAAAGCAAAAAGTGTAAATATGAATTTTTTATGGTTTTTGTTTCTGTTTGAACAGTTGTTTTTGTTTTTTTATAATCGAAACTGAAACCTAAAGGAAAATAGTGTGGGTAAAACCAAAACTGAAAGCACAAAAATGAAATTTTGAAGGGTTATACTATCTAATTTCTCGATTTTTTAATTTTTCTGTAAAACCGAAACTGAAACTTAAAAGAACAACGAAAAATGAAGTAATTGGAAAGCAAAAAAGTGTAAGAAATAATTTCTTTAAGTTTTAGTTTCGGTTTGAACCGTAGTTTTTTTTTTATAATCAAAACTGTAACCTAAATAGAAAAAAATGTGGGTAAAACAGAAAGTGAAACAAAAAAAATGAATTTTTAAAGGGTTTTACTTTCTAATTTCTCGATTTTTTGATTTTTCTTTCAAACCGATACGGAAAATTTAATGAGAAACAAATAATTAAGTAATTGGAAAGCAAAAAAGTGTAAGAAATAATTTCTTGAGGTTTTAGTTTCGGTTTGAACCGTTGTTTTTGTTTTTTTATAATCGAAACTGAAACCTAAATAGAAAAAGTGTGAGTAAAACCGATACTGAAACCAAAAAATGAACTTTTAAAGGGTTTTACGTTCTACTTTCTCGATTTTTGATTTTTCTTTAAAACCGAAACTAAAACCTAGAAAATGAAACCAATAATCAAGAAAGTGGAAAGCAAAAAAGTGTAAATATTAATTTTTTTAGGTTTTAGTTTCGGTTTGAACTTTTTTTTTGATAATCGAAACGGAAACCTAAAAAAAGTGTGCGTGAAACCGAAACTGAAACCAAAACAATAAACTATTAAACAGTTTTACGTTCTCTTTTTTTCTATTTTTGATTTTTCTTTAAAGAGGAAACTCAAACTAAAAGAAAAACCAATAATCAAGTTATTGGAAAGCAAAAGGTGTAAATATTAATTTTCATAGTTTTTAATTTCGTTTGAACAGTTATTTTTTTTATTTATTATCGGAACTTAAACCTAAAGCGAAAAAATTTGAGTAAAACCAAAACTGAAAGCTCAAAAATGAAATTTTATAGTGTTTTACTTTCTAATTTCTCAATTTTTGATTTTTCTTTAAATCCGAATCTGAAACTTAAAAGAAAAAACAATAATTAAGTAATTGGAAAGCAGAAAAGTGTAAGAAAGAATTTCTTACGAAAAAAAAGTGTAAGTGAAACCGACACTGAAACCAAAACAACAAACTATTAAAAAGTTTTACGTTCTATTTTTTCTATTTTTGATTTTTCTTTGAAAAGTAACCTTAAACTAAAAGAAAAAGAAATAATAAAGTTATTGAAAAGCAAAAAAGGTAAATATTAATTTTTTTATGGTTTTAGTTTCGGTTTGAACCGTTGTTTTTGTTTTTCACAATCGAAACTGAAACCTAAAGAGAAATAGTGGGGGTAAAACCAAAACTGAAATCAAAAAATGGTCTTTTAAAAAGTTTTACTATCCGATTTGTCAATTTTTGATTTTTCTGTAAAACCGAAACTGAAACTTAAAAAAAAAAAAAATTATGTGATTGGAAAGCAAAAAAGTGTAAGAAATAATTTTTTCAGTTTTAGTTTCAGTTTGAACCGTTGTTTTTGTTTTTTTTAGAATCGAAACGGTAACCTAAATAGAAAAAAAGTTGGTAAAACCAGAATGAAACCAAAAAAAAAGAAATTTTAAAAGGTTTTACGTTCTAATTTCTCTATTTTTGATTTTTCTGTAAAATCGAAACTGAAACTTAAAAGAAAAAACCAAAAATGAAGTAATTGGAAAGCAAAAAGTGTAAGAAAAATTTCTTTAAGTTTTAGTTTCGGTTTGAACCGTTTTTTTGTTTTTTAAAATCAAAACTGATACCTAAAGGGAAATAGTGTGGGTAAAACAAAACTGAAAGCACAAAAATGAAATTTTGAAGGGTTATACTATCTAATTTCTCGTTTTTTGATTTTTTTTTTAAAACCGAAACTGAAACTTAAAAGAAAAAACAGTAATAAAGTAATGGAAAGCAAAAAAAGAGTAAGAATTAATTTCTTTATGTTTTATTTCGGTTTGAACCGTTGTTTTTGTTTTTTACAATCGAAACTGATACCTAAAGGGAAATAGTGTGGGTAAAACCAAAACTGAAACCCAAAAAATGGACTTTTAATGGATTTTACTATCTAATTTCTCTATTTTTGATTTTTCTGTAAAATCGAAACTGAAACTTAAAAGAAAAACCAAAAATGAAGTAATTGGAAAGCAAAAAGTGTAAGAAATAATTTCTTTAAGTTTTAGTTTCGGTTTGAACCGTTGTTTTTGTTTTTTTATAATCGAAACTGTAACCTAAATAGAAAAAGTGTGGGTAAAACAAGACTGAAACCAAAAAATGAACTTTTAAAGGGTTTTACTTTCTAATTTCTCGTTTTTTGATTTTTTTTTAAAACCGAAACTGAAACTGAAAAGAAAAACCAATAATAAAGTAATTGTAAAGCAAAAAAAGAGTAAGAATTAATTTCTTTATGTTTTATTTCGGTTTGAACCGTTGTTTTTGTTTTTTACAATCGAAACTGATACCTAAAGGGAAATAGTGTGGGTAAAACCAAAACTGAAACCCAAAAAATGGACTTTTAATGGATTTTACTATCTAATTTCTCTATTTTTGATTTTTCTGTAAAATCGAAACTCAAACTAAAAGAAAAACCAATAATTAGGTTATTGGAAAGGAAAAAGTGTAAATATTATTTTTTATAGGTTTTAATTTCGTTTGAACCGTTATTTTTGTTTTTTATAATCGGAACTGAAACCTAAAGCGAAAAAATTTGATTAAAACCAAAACTGAAAGCTCAAAAATGAAATTTTAAAGGGTTTTACTTTCTAATTTCTCGATTTTTGATTTTTTTTTTAAACCGAAACTGAAACTTAAAAGAAAAAACAATAATTAAGTATTTGGAAAGCAAAAAAAGTGTAAGAAAGAATATCTTACGAAAAAAAAGTGTAAGTGAAACCGAAACTGAAACAATAAACTATTAAAAAGTTTTACGTTCTATTTTTTTTCTATATTTATTGTTTCTTTGAAAAGGAACCTTAAACTAAAAAAAAAACAATAATCAAGTTATGGGAAAGCAAAATGTGTAAATATTAGTTTCTTTAGGTTTTAAGGTACTGCTCTAAAGTGGTTTAAATCTTATTTGCAAAACAGAGAACAATTTGTTGATGTTAAAGGTTCAAAGTCCTCAAATATTGTTATCAAATGTGGGCTTCCACAAGGTTCTATCTTAGGCCCAATTTTATTTTTGATTTATGTCAATGATGTTTTTAGTTTGCCTTTGAAGGGTACTTTGATTGGTTATGCTGATGACTTGGCTCTTGTTTTTTCAAATTCTGATTCCCAAAATTATAATGACGCTATACATGACCTTAAAATCCTTAAGAAATGGTTTCAAACTAATTTATTGATTGTTAATATTAAAAAAACTGTGTGTATGAGATTTGGATTTTCAAAATGTAATATGCAACCTATTAAGTTTCATAATTTTTCTTGTCTGTTTGATAATTGTAGTTGTCCTCTTTTTAATTTTGTTGCTAAATATAAATACTTGGGAATTTTACTAGACAATCATTTAAGCTGGGCTCCTCATATTGTTTCTGTAACTCAGAAATTGAGATATATTGGTATCATGCTGCAACCTTTAAGATTTATTTTATCTTTTAAGTTTTTGAAAACTACATATATTGACCTTTATCAGTCTGTTTTACAATATGGTTTGATTTTTTGGGGTGGAGCTTATAAGTCTCACATTAACCATTTACAAATTTTTCATAATCGATTTTTGCGTATGCTTTTTATTAATGAAATTAATTTTTCTAATTTAAATATTTTTAATTTGCACAAGTTGTATTTATTTAAACTTGGTTGTTATGGTTTGAAATATATACGTGATTTTCCAACTGTTAATTTCGATTATAATACAAGAAGTTCTTGTCATGTTAAGTTTCGCATTCCTACAACTAAATACACTTTTATGTTTCATCAATTTTTGGTAATAGTTGTATATTTTTTAAATTACCTTCCCACTGATTTGATTAAGGAATCTTGTCATGCCAAGCAGAAGTTATTGTTGAAAAATTGGCTATTTACTTCTGAGCAGCCTAATAATTTTGTTGTTTCTGATTTGTATTGTTCGTTTGATTATTTTTTGTAAATATTTTTGTTTTTTCTTCTGATTTTGTATTTTTTGTGTTCTTGATTTATTTTTATCTTGTTTTGTATTAACTTGTGTTTTATTTTATTTTTAAGTCCATTTTGTAATGAATTGTTGAGCCTTACAGTACGAGTCCTTGAACTCAGTGTTTGGCTCTTTCGTTATTATATTTTGTATTTTAGATAATTAATAAATTTATTATTATTATTATTATTATTAAAACCAGACTGAAACCAAAAAATTAACTTTTAAAAGGTTTTACGTTCTAAATTCTCGATTTTTGATTTTTCTTTTAAACTGAAACTGAAATTTAAAAGAAAAACCAAAAATAAAGTAATTGGAAAGCAACAAAGTGTAACAAATAATTTCTTTAAGTTTTAGTTTCGGTTTGAACCGTCGTTTTTGTTTTTTTACAATCAAAACTTAACCTAAATAGAAAAAGTGTGGGTAAAACCGAAAGTGAAACCAAAAAAACTAATTTTTTAAAGGTTTTACTTTCTAATTTCGCGATTTTTAATTTTTTTTTAAAACCGAAACTGAAACTTAAAAGAAAAACAATAATTCAGTATTTGGAAAGCAAAAAAGGTAAATATTAATTTTTTTATGGTTTTAGTTTCGGTTTGAACCGTTGTTTTTGTTTTTTACAATCGAAACTGAAACCTAAAGAGAAATAGTGGGGGTAAAACCAAAACTGAAATCAAAAAATGGTCTTTTAAAAAGTTTTACTATCCGATTTGCCAATTTTTGATTTTTCTGTAAAACTGAAAGTGAAACTTAAAAAAAAAAAATTATGTGATTGGAAAGCAAAAAAGTGTAAGAAATAATTTTTTCAGTTTTAGTTTCGGTTTGAACCGTTGTTTTTGTTTCTTTTAGAATCGAAACAGTAACCTAAATAGAAAAAGTGTGGGTAAAACCAGAATGAAACCAAAAAAAAAGAAATTTTAAAAGGTTTTACGTTCTAATTTCTCTATTTTTGATTTTTGTGTAAAATCGAAACTGAAACTTAAAAGAAAAACCAAAAATGAAGTAATTGGAAAGCAAAAAGTGTAAGAAATAATTTCTTTAAGTTTAAGAACCGTAGTTTTTTTTTATAATCAAAACTGTAACCTAAATAGAAAAAATGTGGGTAAAACCGAAAGTGAAACCAAAAAAATGAATTTTTAAAGGGTTTTACTTTCTAATTTCTCGATTTTTGGTTTTTCTTTATAACCGAAACTGAAACTTTAATGAGAAACAAATAATTAAGTAATTGGAAAGCAAAAAAGTGTAAGAAATAATTTCTTGAGGTTTTAGTTCGGTTTGAACCGTTGTTTTTGTTTTTTATAATCAAAACTGAAACCTAAATAGAAAAAGTGTTGGGAAAACCGATACTCAAACCAAAATATGAACTTCTAAAGGGTTTTACGTTCTACTTTCTCGATTTTTGATTTTTCTTTAAAACCGAAACTAAAACCTAGAAAATGAAACCAATAATCAAGAAAGTGGAAAGCAAAAAAGGGTAAATATTAATTTTTTTAGGTTTTACTTTCGGTTTGAACTTTTTTTTTGATAATCGAAACGGAAACCTAAAAAAAGTGTGAGTGAAACCGAAACTAAAACCAAAACAATAAACTATTAAAGAGTTTTACGTTCTATTTTTTTCTATTTTTGATTTTTCTTTAAAGAGGAAACTCAAACTAAAAGAAAAACCAATAATCAAGTTATTGGAAAGCAAAAGGTGTAAATATTAATTTTCATAGTTTTTAATTTCGTTTGAACAGTTATTTTTGTTTTTTATAATCGGAACTGAAACCTAAAGCGAAAAAATGTGAGTAAAACCAAACTGAAAGCTCAAAAATGAAAATTTAAAGGGTTTTACTTTCTAAATTCTCGATTTTTAATTTTTCTTTAAATCCGAATCTGAAACTTAAAAGAAAAAACAATAATTAAGTAATTGGAAAGCAGAAAAGTGTAAGAAAGAATTTCTTACGAAAAAAAAGTGTATGTGAAACCGACACTGAAACCAAAACAACAAACTATTAAAAAGTTTTACGTTCTATTTTTTCTATTTTTAATTTTTCTTTGAAAAGTAACCTTAAACTAAAAGAAAAAGAAATAATCAAGTTATTGGAAAGCAAAAAAGGTAAACATTAATTTTTTTATGGTTTTAGTTTCGGTTTGAACCGTTGTTTTTGTTTTTTACAATCGAAACTGAAACCTAAAGAGAAATAGTGGGAGTAAAACCAAAACTGAAATCAAAAAATGGTCTTTTAAAAAATTTTACTATCCGATTTGTCAATTTTTGATTTTTCTGTAAAACCGAAACTGAAACTTAAAAAAAAAAAAATTATGTGATTGGAAAGCAAAAAAGTGTAAGAAATAATTTTTTCAGTTTTAGTTTCGTTTGAACCGTTTTTTTGTTTTTTTAGAATCGAAACGTAACCTAAATAGAAAAAAGTGGGTAAAACCAGAATGAAACCAAAAAAAAGAAATTTTAAAAGGTTTTACGTTCTAATTTCTCTATTTTTGATTTTTCTGTAAAATCGAAACTGAAACTTAAAAGAAAAACCAAAAATGAAGTAATTGGAAAGCAAAAAGTGTAAGAAAAATTTCTTTAAGTTTTAGGTTCGGTTTGAACCGTTGTTTTTGTTTTTTTATAATCGAAACTGTAACCTAAATAGAAAAAGTGTGGGTAAAACAATACTGAAACCAAAAAATGAACTTTTAAAGGGGTTTACTTTCTAATTTCTCGTTTTTTGATTTTTTTTTTAAAACCGAAACTGAAACTTAAAAGAAAAAACAGTAATAAAGTAATGGAAAGCAAAAAAAGAGTAAGAATTAATTCTTTATGTTTTATTTCGGTTTGAACCGTTGTTTTTGTTTTTTACAATCGAAACTGATACCTAAAGGGAAATTGTGTGGGTAAAACAAAAACTGAAACCATAAAAAATGGACTTTTAATGTGTTTTACTATCTAATTTCTCTATTTTTGATTTTTCTGTAAAATCGAAACTGAAACTTAAAAGAAAAACCAAAAATGAAGTAATTGGAAAGCAAAAAGTGTAAGAAATAATTTCTTTAAGTTTTAGTTTCGGTTTCAACCGTTGTTTTTGTTTTTTTATAATCGAAACTGTAATCTAAATAGAAAAAAGTGTGGGTAAAACAAGACTGAAACCAAAAAATGAACTTTTAAAGGGGTTTACTTTCTAATTTCTCGTTTTTTGATTTTTCTTTAAAACCGAAACTGAAACTTAAAAGAAAAACCAGTAATAAAGTAATTGTAAAGCAAAAAAAGAGTAAGAATTAATTTCTTTATGTTTTATTTCGGTTTGAACCGTTGTTTTTGTTTTTTACAATCGAAACTGATACCTAAAGGAAAATAGTGTGGGTAAAACCAAAACTGAAACCCAAAAAATGGACTTTTAATGGATTTTACTATCTAATTTCTCTATTTTTGATTTTTCTGTAAAATCGAAACTCAAACTAAAAGAAAAACCAATAATTAGGTTATTGGAAAGGAAAAAGTGTAAATATTATTTTTTATAGGTTTTAATTTCGTTTGAACCGTTATTTTTATAATCGGAACTGAAACCTAAAGCAAAAAATGTGAGTAAGAACCAAAACTGAAGGCTCAAAATGAAATTTTAAAGGGTTTTACTTTCTAATTCTCGTATTTTGATTTTTCTTTAAAACCGAAACTGAAACTTAAAAACTTGGAAACTTTTTCCAATAATTAAGTAATTGGAAAGCAAAAAAGTGTAGAAAGAATTTCTTACGACAAAAAAGTGTAAGTGAAACCGAAACTGAAAGAAAACAATAAACTATTATAAGTTTTACGTTTTTTTTTTATATTTTTGATGTATTTTCAAATGAACCTTAAACTAAAAAAAAAACAATAATCAAGTTATTGGAAAGCAAAATGTGTAAATATTATTTTTTTTAGGTTTTAGTTTCGGTTTGAACAGTTGTTTTTGTTTTTTTATAATCAAAACTAAAACCTGTATAGAAAAAGTGTGGGTAAAACCGACAGAGAAACAAAAAAAAAATGGACTTTAAGGGGTTTTACTATCCGATTTGTCGATTTTTGATTTTACTGTAAAACCGAAACTGAAACTTAAAAGAAAAACCAATAATTAAGTAATTGGAAAGCAAAAAAGTGTAAGAAATAATTTCTTTAGGTTTTAGTTTCGGTTTGAACCGTTGTTTTTCTTTTTTATAATTGGAACTGAAACCTAAAGCGAAAAAATGTGAGTAAAACCGATACTGAAACCAAAAAATGAACTTTTAAAGGGTTTAACGTTTTACTTTCTCGATTTTTGATTTTTCTTTAAAACCGAAACAAATCTAGAAAATGAAACCAATAATCAAGAAAGTGGAAAGCAAAAAAAGTGTAAATAGTAATTTTTTTAGGTTTTAATTTCGGTATTAACCTTTTTTTGAGAATCGAAACGGAAACCTAAAAGAAGGGTGGGTGAAACAGAAACTGAAACCGAAACAATAAACTATTAAAGAGTTTTACGTTCTATTTTTTCTATTTTTGATTTTTCTTTGAAAAGGAAACTCAAACTAAAAGAAAAACCAATAATCAAGTTATTGGAAAGCAAAATGTGTAAATATTATTTTTTTTAGGTTTTAGTTTCGGTTTGAACAGTTGTTTTTGTTTTTTTATAATCGAAACTGAAACCTGAATAGAAAAAGTGTGGGTAAAACCGAAAGAGAAACAAAAAAATGGACTTTTAAAGGGTTTTACTATCCGATTTGTCGATTTTTGATTTTACTGTAATACCGAAACTGATTCTTAAAAGAAAAAACAATAATTCAGTAATTGGAAAGCAAAAAAGTGTAAGAAATAATTTCTTTAGATTTTAGTTTCGGTTTGAACCGTTGTTTTTGTTTTTTTATAATCGAAACTGAAACGTAAATAGAAAAAAAGTGAGTAAAACCGATACTGAAACCAAAAAATGAACTTTTAAAGGGTTTTACTTTCTAATTTCTCGTTTTTTGATTTTTTTTAAAAACCGAAACTGAAACTGAAAAGAAAAACCAATAATAAAGTAATTGGAAAGCAAAAAAGTGTAAGAATTAATTTCTTTATGTTTTATTTCGTTTTGAACCGTTTTTTTTTTTTTTACAACCGAAACTGACACCTAAAGGGAAAGAGTGTGGGTGAAACCAAAAGTGAAATCCAAAAAATGGACTTTTAATGGGTTATACTATCTAATTTTTCTATTTTGGATTTTTCTGTAAAATCGAATTTGAAACTTAAAAGAAAAACCAAAAATAAGGTAATTGGAAAGCAAAAAGTGTAAGAAATAATTTCTTTAAGTTTTAGTTTCGGTTTGAACCGTTGTTTTTGTTTTTTTATAATCGAAACTGTAACCTAAATAGAAAAAGTGTGGGTAAAACAAGACTGAAACAAAAAAAATGAACTTTTAAAAGGTTTTACGTTCGAGATTCTCGATTTTTTTATCTTTTTCTTTAAAACCGAAACTGAAACTTGAATGAAAAACCAATAATTACGTAATTGGAAAGGAAAAAAGTGAAATGAATAATTTCTTTAGGTTTTAGTTTCGGTTTCAACCGTTATTTTTTTTTTATAATCGGAACTTAAACCTAAAGAGAAAAAATGCGGGTTAAACCAAAACTGAAACCACAAAAATGAATTTTTTAAGGGTTTTAGTATCTAATTTCTCGATTTTTGATTTTTCTGTAAAATCTAAATTTAAATTTAAAAGAAATACCAATAATAAAGTAATTGGAAAACAAAAAAGTGTAAAAAATAATTTCTTTATGTTTTATTTCGGTTTAAACGTTTTTTTTTCCTTTTTTAAAATCAAAACTGATATCTAAAGGGAAATAGTGTGGGTAAAACCAAAAGTGAAACCAAAAAAATGGACTTTAATGGGTTTTACTACCTAATTTCTCGATTTTTGATTTTTCTGTAAACCCGAAACTGAAACTTAAAAAAACAACGAAAAATGAAGTAATTGGAAAGCAGAAAAGTGTAAAAAATAATTTCTTTAAAATTAAGTTTCGGTTTAAACCGTTGTTTTTGTTTTTTTATAATCGAAACTGTAACCTAAATAGAAAAAGTGTGGGTAAAACCAAAACTGAAGGCTCAAAAATTAAATTTTAAAGGGTTTTACTTTCTAATTTCTCGTTTTTTTATTTTTCATTTTAACCGAAACTAAAACTTATAACAAAAACCAATAATTAAGTAATTGGAAAGAAAAAAAGTGTAAGAAAGAATTTCTTACGAAAAAAAAGTGTAAGTGAAACCGAAACTGAAACCAAAACAATAAACTATTAATAAGTTTTACGTTCTATTTTTTTCTTTTTTTGATGTTTCTTTGAAAAGGAACCTTAAACTAAAAAAAAACAATAATCAAATATGGGAAAGCAAAATGTATAAATATTATTTTCTTTAGGTTTTAGTTTCCGTTTGAACAGTTGTTTTTCTTTTTTTATAATCAAAACTGTAACCTAAATAGAAAAAGTGAGGGTAAAACCAGACTGAAACCAAAAATTAACTTTTAAAAGGTTTAACGTTCTAGATTCTCGATTTTTGATTTTTCTTTAAAACTGAAACTGAAATTTAAGACAAAAACCAAAAATAAAGTAATTGGAAAGCAACAAAGTGTAACAAATAATTTCTTTAAGTTTTAGTTTCGGTTTCAACCGTCGTTTTTATTTTTTTTAAATCAAAACTTAACCTAAATAGAAAAAGTGTGGGTAAAACCGAAAGTGAAACGAAAAATTTAATTTTTAAAGGGTTTTACTTTCTCATTTCTCGATTTTAGGTTTTTTCTTTAAAACCGAAACCTAAACTTTAATGAGAAACAAATAATTAAGTAATTGGAAAACAAAAAAGTGTAAGAAATAATTTCTTTAGGTTTTTGTTTCGGTTTGAACCGTTGTTTTTCTTTTTTATAATTGGAACTGAAACCTAAAGCGAAAAAATGTGAGTAAAACCGATACTGAAACCAAAAAATGAACTTTTAAAGGGTTTAACGTATTACTTTCTCGATTTTTGATTTTTCTTTAAAACCGAAACAAATCTAGAAAATGAAACCAATAATCAAGAAAGTGGAAAGCAAAAAAAGTGTAAATAGTAATTTTTTTAGGTTTTAATTTCGGTATTAACCTTTCTTTGAGAATCGAAACGGAAACCTAAAAGAAGGGTGGGTGAAACAGAAACTGAAACCGAAACAATAAACTATTAAAGAGTTTTACGTTCTATTTTTTCTATTTTTGATTTTTCTTTGAAAAGGAAACTCAAACTAAAAGAAAAACCAATAATCAAGTTATTGGAAAGCAAAATGTGTAAATATTATTTTTTTTAGGTTTTAGTTTCGGTTTGAACAGTTGTTTTTGTTTTTTATAATCGAAACTGAAACCTCAATAGAAAAAGTGTAGGTAAAACCAAAACAGAAACAAAAAAATGGACTTTTAAAAGGTTTTACTATCTAATTTCTCGATTATTGATTTTTCTCTAAAACCGAAATTGAAACTTAAAAGAAGAACGAAAAATGTAGTAATTGGAAAGCAAAAAAGTGTAATAAATAATTTCTTTAACTTTTAGTTTCGGTTTAAACCTTTGTTTTTGTTTTTTTATAATCGGAACTGTAACCTAAATAGAAAAAGTGTGGGTAAAACCGAAACTGAAACCAAAAAAATAATTTTTAAAGGGTTTTACTTTCTAATTTCTCGTTTTTTAATATTTTTTTTTAAAACCGAAACTGAAACTTAAAAGAAAAACGAATAATAAAGTAATTAAAAAGCAAAAAAGTGTAAGAATTAATTTCTTTATGTTTTATTTCGGTTTGAACCGTTGTTTTTGATTTTTTTACATTCGAAACTGACACCTAAAGAGAAAGAGTGTGGGTAAAACCAAAAGTGAAACCCAAAAAATGGACTTTTAATGGGTTATACTATTTAATTTCTCTATTTTGGATTTTTCTATAAAATCGAGTTTGAAACTTAAAAGAAAAAACAAAAATGAAGTAATTGGAAAGCAAAAAGTGTAAGAAATAATTTCTTTAAGTTTTAGTTTCGGTTTAAAACGTTGTTTTTGTTTTTTTATAATCGAAACTGTAACCTAAAGGGAAATAGTGTGAGTAAAACCAAAACTGAAAACAAAAAAATGGACTTTTATTGGGTTTTACTATCTAATTTCTCGATTTTTGATTCTTCTGTAAAATCGAAACTGAAACTTCAAAGAAAAACCAAAAATGAAGCAATTGGAAAGCAAAAAATAGTAAGAAATAATTTCTTTAAGTTTTAGTTACAGTTTGAACCATTGTTTTTGTTTTTTTATAATCGAAACTGTAACCTCAATAGATAAAGTGTGGGTAAAACCGAAACTGAAAGCAAAACAATAACCTTTTAAAGGGTTTTACGTTCTAATTTCTCAATTTTTGATTTTTCTTTAAAACCGAATCTGAGACCTAAAAAATGAAACGAATAATCAAGTAAGTGGAAAGCAAAAAATTGTAAATATTATTTTTTTTTACTTTTTTAGTTTCGGTTTGAACTTTTTTTTGATAATCGAAACGGAAACCTAAAAAAAAATTGGGTGAAACCGAAACTGAAACAAAAAGAATAAACTATTAAAGAGTTTTACGTTCTATTTTTTCTATTTTTGATTTTTCTTTGAAAAGGAAACCCAAACTAAAAGAAAACCAATAATCAAGTTATTGGAAAGCAAAAAAGGTAAATATTAATTTTTTATGGTTTTAGTTTCGGTTTGAACCGTTGTTTTTTATTTTACAATCGAAACTGAAACCTAAAAAGAAATAGTGGGGGTAAAACAAAAACTGAAATCAAAAAATAGTCTTTTATAGGGTTTTACTATCCGATTTGTCGATTTTTGATTTTTCTGTAAAACCGAAACTGAAACTTAAAGGAAAAACCAATAATTAAGTAATTGGAAAGCAAAAAAGTGTAAGAAATAATTTCTTTAGGTTTTAGTTTCGGTTTGAACCGTTGTTTTTGTTTTTATAATCGAAACTGAAACCTAAATAGAAAAAGTGTGAGTAAAACCCATACTGAAACCAAAAAATGAACTTTTAAAGAGTTTTACGTTTTACTTTCAGGATTTTTGATTTTTCTTTAAAACCGAAACAAACCTAGAAAATGAAACCAATAATCAAGTAAGTGAAAAGCAAAAAAGGTAAATATTAATTTTTTTAGGTTTTAATTTCGGTTTGAACTTTTTTTTTGATAATCAAAACGGAAACCCAAAAGAAGGGTGGGTGAAACAGAAACTGAAACCGAAACAATAAACTATTAAAGAGTTTTACGTTCTATTTTTTGTATTTTTGATTTTTCTTTGAAAAGGAAACTCAAACTAAGAAAAACCAATAATCAAGTTATTGGAAAGCAAAAAAAGTGAATATAAATTTTTATAGGTTTTAATTTTGTTTGAACCGTTATTTTGTTTTTTATAATCGGAAATGAAATCTAACGATAAAAAAATGTGAGTAAAATCAAAACTGAAAGCTCAAAAATAAAATTTTAAAGGGTTTTACTTTCTAATTTCTCTTTTTTGATTTTTCATTAAAACCGAAACTAAAACTTAAAAGAAAAACCAATAATTAAGTAATTGGAAAGCAAAAAAGTGTAAGAAAGAATTTCTTACGAAAAAAAGTGTAAGTGAAACCGAAACTAAAACCAAAACAATAAACTATTAATAAAATTTACGTTTTATTTTTTATATTTTTGATGTTTCTTTGAAAAAGAACCTTAACTAAAAAAAAAAAACAATAATCAAGTTATTGGAAAGCAAAATGTGTAAATATTTTTTTATTTAGGTTTTAGTTTCGGTTTGAACAGTTGTTTTTGTTTTTTATAATCGGAACTGAAACCTGAATAGAAAAAGTGTGAATAAAACCGAAACAGAAACAAAAAAATGGACTTTTAAAGGGTTTTACTATCTAATTTCTCGATTTTTGATTTTTCTGTAAAACCGAAACTGAAACTTAAAAGAACAACGAAAAATGAAGTAATTGGAAAGCAAAAAAGTTTAAAAAATAATTTCTTTAAGTTTATGTTTCGGTTTAAACCTTTGTTTTTGTTTTTTTATAATCGAAACTGTAACCTAAATAGAAAAAGTGTGGGTAAAACCGAAAGTGAAACCAAAAAAATGAATTTTTAAAGGGTTTTACTTTCCAATTTCTCGATTTTTGTTATTTTCTTTAAATCCGAAACATAAACTTTAATGAAAAACCAATAATTAAGTAATTGGAAAGCAAAAAAGTGTAAGAAATAATTTTTTTAGGTTTTCGTTTCTGTTTCAACCGTTGTTTTTGTTTTTTATAATCGAAACTGAAACCTAAATAAAAAAGTGTGGGTATAACCAGACTGAAACCAAAAAAATGAACTTTTAAAATGTTTTACGTTCTAGATTCTCAAATTCTTAATTTTTCTTTAAAACCGAAACTGAAACTTAGAAAATGAAACCAATAATCAAGGATGTTGAAAGAAAAAAAGCGTAAAAATTAATTTTTTTAGGTTTTAGTGTCGGTTAAAACTTACTTTTCGATAATCGAAACGGAAACTTTAAAAAAAAGTGTGGGTGAAACTGAAACAGAAATCAAAACAATAAACTTTTAAAGAGTTTTACGTTCTATTTTTTCTATTTTTGATTTTTCCTTGAAAAGGAAACTCAAACTAAAAGAAAAACCAATAATCAAGTTATTGGAAAGCAAAAAGTGTAAATATTAATTTTTTATGGTTTTAGTTTCTGTTTGAACCGTTGTTTTTGTTTTTTTTATAATCGATACTGAAACCTAAAGGGAAATAGTGTGGGTAAAACCAAAAAAATGGACTTTAATGGGTTTTACTATCTAATTTCTCGATTTTTGATTTTTCTTTAAAACCGAAACTGAAACCAAAAAAATAAACCAATAATAAAGTAATAGGAAAGCAAAAAAGTGTAAATATTAATTTTTGTTATGTTTTAATTTCGGTTTCAACCGTTATTTTTTTAAAAATCGAAACTGAAACGTAACGAGAAAAAGTTTGGATAAAACCGATACTAAAAACCAAAAATGTAAACTTTAACAGGTTTTACCTTTTAATTTCTCGATTTTTGATTTCTCTTTAAAACCAAACTGACACGTAAAAGAAAAACCAAAAATCAAGTAATTAAAAAACAAAAAATGTAAATATTAATATTTTAGGTTTTTGTTTCGGTTTGAACCGTTATTTTTATAATCGAAACTGAAACCTAAGTAGAAAAAGTGTGGGTAAAACCGAAATTGAAACAAAAAATGAGCTTTTAAAAGGTTTTACGTTCTCATTTCTCGATTTTCCATTTTTCTTAAAAACTAAAACTGAAATTTAAAAGAAAACCCAATTAACAAGAAATTAGAAATAAAAACGTGTAATTATTAATTTTTCATGTTTTAGTTTCGGTTTCAACCGTTGTTAATGTTTTTTTATAATCGAAACTGAAACCTAAAGAGAAAAAGTGAGGGTAGAATCAAAACTGAAACCACAAAACTGAATTTTTAAAGGGTTTTACTTTCTAATTTCTCGATTTTTGATTTCTCTTTAAAACCGAAATTGAAACCTAAAAGAAAAACCAATAATGAATAATTGGAAACCAAAAAAGTGTAAATATTATTTTTTTAAGTTTTAGTTTCGGTTTGAACCGTTATATTTGTTTTTTATATAATGCAAACTGACACTTAAGTAGAAAAAATGTTAGTTAAATCGAAACTGAAACCAAAAAAATGAATTTTCAAAGGGTTTTACGTGCTAATTTCTCGATTTTTGATTTTTCTTTAAAACCGAAACTTAAACCAAAAAGGAAAACCAATAATGAAGTCATTGGAAAGCAAAAAAAAATGTAAATATCATTTTTTGTAATTTTTAGTTTGGAATTGAATCGTTATTTTTGTTTTTTTTATAATCGAAACTGAAACCTAACGTGAAAAAATGTGGGTAAAACCGAAACTGAAACCAAAAATATTAACTTTTAAAGGGTTTTACCTTCTAATTTCTCGATTTTTGATTTTTCTAAAACCTAAAAGAAAAAGCAATTAAGAAGTAATTGGAACCCAAAAAAGTGTAAATATTATTTTTTTTAAGTTTTTGTTTCGGTTTGAACCGTTATTTTTGTATTTTATAATCGAAACTGAATCCTTAAGAGAAAAGTGTGGGTTAAATAGAAACTGAAACGAAAAAAATTAACTTTTAAAGGATTTTTCCTTTTAATTTCTCGATTTTTGATTTATTTTTAAAACCAAAACTGAAACCTAAAAGAAAAACCAATAATGAAGTGTATATATATTTTTTTTAGGTTTTAGTTTCGTATTGAACCGTTATTTTTGTTTTTTATAATCGAAACTGAAACCCAAGTAGAAAAAATGTGGGTAAAACCGAAACTGAAACAAAAAAATGAACTTTTAAAAGGTTTAACGTTCTAATTTCTCGATTTTTGATTTTTCTTGATAACTAAAACTGAAACTTAAAAGAGAAACCAATAATCAAGTAAATGGAAACAAAAAAGTGTAAATATTAATTTTTTTAGGTTTTACTTTCGGTTTGAACTTTTTTTTTGATAATCGAAACGGAAACCTAAAAAACTGTGAGTGGAACCGAAACTGAAACGAAAACAATAAACTATTAAAGAGTTTTACGTTCTATTTTTTCTATTTTTGATTTTTTTTTAAAGGAAAGTCAAACTAAATGAAAAACCAATAATCAAGTTATTGGAAAGCAAAAAGTGTAAATATTTTTTTTTATGGTTTTAGTTTCTGTTTGAACCGTTGTTTTTGTTTTTTTTATAATCGAAACTGAAACCTAAAGGGAAATAGTGTGGGTAAAACCAAAACTGAAACCAAAAAAATGGACTTTTAATGGGTTTTACTATTTAATTTCTCGATTTTTTATTTTTCTGTAGAACCGAAACTGAAACTAAAAAGAAAAACCAAAAATGAAGTAATTGGAAAGAAAAAATTGTAAGAAAATAGTTTCTTTAAGTTTTAGTTTCGGTTTGAACCGTTGTTTTTGTTTTTTTATAATCGAAACTGTAACCTAAATAGAAAAAGTGTGGGTAAAACGAGACTGAAACCAAAAAAATGAATTTTTAAAGGGTTTTACTTTCAAATTTCACGGTTTTTAGTTTTTTCTTTAAAACCGAAACTTAAACTTTAATGTAAAACTAATAATTAAGTAATTGGAAAGCAAAAAAAGTGTAAATATTAATTTTTTTAGGTTTTAGTTCCGGTTTGAACTTTTTTTTGATAATCGAAACGGAAACCTAAAAAAAAGTGTGGGTGAAACCGAAACTGAAACCCAAACAATAAACTATTAAAGAGTTTTACGTTCTAATTTCACGATTTTTGATGTTTCTTTGAAAAGGAAACTCAAACTAAAAGAAAAACCAATAATCAAGTTATTGGAAAGCAAAAAGTGTAAATATTAATTTTCTTTTGGTTTTAGTTTCGGTTTGAACCGTTGTGTTTGTTTTTTATAATCGAAACTGAAACCTAAATAGAAAAAGTGTGGGAAAAACCGATAGTGAAACCAAAAAAATGAACTTTAAAGGGTTTTACTTTCTAATTTCTCGATTTTTGATTTTTCTTTAAAATAGAAACTGAAAGCTAGAAAATAAGGCCAATAATACCTCTATTATTAGTTTTAGTTTCGGTTAAAACTTCCTTTTTCAAATCGAAACGGAAACTTAAAAAATGTGTGGGTGAAACTGTATGTGAAACCAAAACAATAAACCTTTAAAGAGTTTTACTTTCTATTGTTTGTATTTTTGATTTTTCCTTGAAAAGGAAACTCAAACTAAAAGAAAAACCAATAATCAAGTTTTTTGAGAGCAAAAAGTGTAAATATTATTTTTTTTTTGTTTTAGTTTCGGTTTGAAAATTTGTTTTTGTTTTTTTATAATCTAAACTGAAACGTAAATAGAAAAAGTGTGGGTAAAACCAAAACTGAAACCCAAAAAATGGACTTTTAATGGGTTTTAATATCTAATTTCTCTATTTTTGATTTTTCCTTTAAAATCGAAAGTGAAACTTAAAACAAAAACCAAAAATGAAGTAATTGGAAAGCAAAAAAGTGAAATGAATAATTTCTTTAAGTTTTAGTTTCGGTTTGAACCTATATTTTTGTTTTTTTTATAATCGGAACTGAAACCTAAAGAGAAAAAATGTGGGTAAAACCAAAATTGAAACCAGAAAAATGAAATTTCTAGGTTTTACTATCTAATTTCTCGATTTTTGATTTTTCTTTAAAACCGAAGCTCAAACTTAAAAGAAAAACCAATAATTAAGTAATTGGAAAGCAAAAAAGTGTAAGAAATAATTTCTTTAAGTTTTCGTTTCGGTTTGAACGGTCGTTTTTTGTTTTTTTAATCGAAACTGAAACCTAAATAGAAAAAGTGTGGGTAAAACCATACTGAAACAAAAAAAAAATGAAATTTTAAAAGGTTTTACGTTCTAGATTCTTGATTTTCGATTTTTCTTTAAAACCGAAACTAAAACCTAGAAAATGAAACCAATAAACAAGAAAGTGGAAAGCAAAAAAGTGTAAATATTAGTTTTTTTTAGGTTTTAGTTACGGTTTGAACTTTTTTTTGATAATGGAAACGGAAACCAAAACAATAAACTCTTAAAGAGTTTTACGTTCTATTTTTTCTATGTTTGATTTTTCTTTGAAAACGAAAATCAAACTAAAAGAAAAACCAATAATTAAGTAATTGGAAAGCAAAAAAGTGTAAGAAATAATTTCTTACGAGAAAAAAGTGTAAGTGAATCCGAAACTGAAACCAAAACAATAAACTATTCATAAGTTTTACGTTCTATTTTTTCTATTTTTCGTTTTTCTTTGAAAAGTAACCTTAAACTAAAAGAAAAACCAATAATCAAGTTATTGGAAAGCAAAAAAGGTAAATATTAATTTTTTTTATCATTTTAGTTTCGGTTTGAATCGTTGTTTTTGTTTTTTTATAATCGAAACTGTAACCGAAATAGAAAAAGTGTGGGTAAAACCGATACTGAAACCAAAAAATGAACTTTTAAAGGGTTTTACGTTCTACTTTCTCGATTTTTTATTTTTCTTTAAAACCGAAACTAAAACCTAGAAAATGAAACCAATAATCAAGAAAGTGGAAAACAAAAAAAGTGTAAATATTTATTTTTTTAGGTTTTAGTTTCGGTTTGAACTTTTTTTTTGATAATCGAAACGGAAACCTAAAAAAAGTGTGGGTGAAACAGAAACTGAAACCAAAACAATAAACTATTAAAGAGTTTTACGTTCTATTTTTTCTATTTTTGATTTTTCTTTGAAAAGGAAACTCAAACTAAAAGAAAAACCAATAATCAAGTTATTGGAAAGCAAAAAGTGTAAATATTAATTTTTATAGGTTTTAATTTCCTTTGAACCGTTACTTTTCTTTTTTATAATCGAAACTGAAACCTAAATAGAAAAAGTGTTGGTAAAACCGAAACTGAAACCAAAAAATAAACTTTTAAATGGTTTTACGTTCTAGATTCTCGATTTTTGATTTTTCTGACTCAACTTTAAGTTCTACTGATGACTCCAAGACATTTTTCGACTCTCTTCATCGAAACAAACTGATTGAGGAACAGGACAATGCTCCTGAAACTCATTCTCTTCTACAACTGGCCGTTGATGAAAATGAAATAGGAACTGTCCCTATTTGTTACTACCAGAAGTCAGGTGTGCTAATGAGAAAATACAGACCTCCTGACGTTGCTGCTGATGAAAAGTGTAATGTTATTCATCAAATCGTCATTCCAAAATACTATCGGAATGATATTCTTAGTCTTGCTCATGACCATGTATTGTCGGGATACTTAGGTGTAAGAAAGACCTTAGATCATATCCGACGACATTTCTATTCGCCAAAGATGCGCCAAGATGTTGTTAGGTTTTGTAAGGCATGTCATTCTTGCCAAATCACTGGAAAACCAAATCAAGGGATTCCCAAAGCACCACTGCAGCCTATTCCTGCCTTTGAAGAACCATTCTCAAGGGTCATTATCGACTGTGTTGGCCCAATGCCAAAAAGCAAAGAAGAAATGAATACCTCTCGACGATCATGTATGCTTCTACACGTTTTCCTGAGGCAATCCCTTTGAGAAAAATCACTTCTCCCAACATCGTCAAGGCTCTTGTCAAATCTTTTACCGTCTTCAGAATTCCAAAAGTTGTGCAATCAGATCAAGACACAAATTTTATGTCCAAGCTATTTGAACAAGCCATACATAAATTAAGGGTCCATCAAATTTCATCCAGTGCCTACCATCCTGAGTCACAAGGTGTTCTTGATCGTTTCCACCAAATTACTGCCACAAACACTCAAAGAACTGGGTTGAGGGTGTTCCCTTGTTACTGCTTGAAGTTCGCGACGTTATTTCAGAATCTACTTGATTTAACCCTTTTAAGTTGGTTTAAAAAGACAAATAAGCAAAACAAAAAAAAAAGTTTTCACAAGTTCAAACTTTTTTTTTTTACTTTTAAGGGGGAGAGTGTTATGTATAAGTATAAATATTTTGTAAACGACAACATGTCGTATTGTGTTTGAATTTTCATTTGTATTATTCATTTTTCCACATTGATATTATTGTTTCGAAGTTTAAACTAAAATATGTTATTTATTTAGGGTAACGTTTTAGAACTTTCTCGAATTAAGTAGACCAATCACATGTTTGTAAATGAGTGCTGGTGACTTCCTGTCTAGAAGTGTAGTCTCGTGCAAGAACGAATATGCGTGGATAGCTCTGGAGTTGTATGGAAATTGCGAGATTGTTCGAGATATAGGCCTATCGGTATAAAAAAGACGGTGACGTGAGAGATATTCAGTCATCAGTCATCAGTTTTATTCGAGAGAGAGAGATTCAGTCATTAGTTTTGTTCTAAGACAAATAGTGAGATTCAGACACCAGTTTCATTTCAAAAGAAGAGAGTTAGTTATTTGAGAAAGATTAAGTGTTTGCTGTGAATATTCAACTTGGTTTTTTGATTAAATTTAGATCTACGGAAGCCGTGATTTTATTTCGTCAATCTCTACGATACATCTGAATTACTGCTTGAGCTGAGAGACGGCGATTTCAATGAACTGTGAACTGTTTCGGAATCTCTTCGTGGGACCAAATTCACACCCTAGACTGGAATTTGAGACTTTAATTTTAGATCATTACATTAGATACAGGCCAGTACCGTTTTGTATTGTGATTTATTTTGAAGTTTGAAACTAATATTATTTTGTTTTGTAATTAATTTCGAATGTTGTAACTTAATATCTGTCACTATTATTATATAATTCATGTTATATCTGTTATATTTGTTAATAGTTTAGTGTAATAAATTATACAAGCTGTTATCTGCGTTTTTCTGTTGCGTTTAGTCTACGAAGAACTTGGAACATTAAAAAATACGTAACACCCAAGTAGAAAAAATGTGGGTAAAACCGAAACTGAAACAAAAAATGAACTTTTAAATAATTTTACGTTCTAATTTATCGATTTTTGATTTTTCTATAAAAACCAAAACTGAAACCTTAAAAATGAACCAATAATCAAGTAAATAGAAACAAAAAAGTATAAATATTATTTTTTTTAGGTTTAGTTTCGGTTTGAACAGTTATTTTTCTTTTTTTATAATCGAAACTACAACGAAAAGAGAGAAAATGTGGGTAAAACCGAAAATGAAAGGAAAAAAATTAGCATTTAAAAAGTTTTACGTTCTAATTTCTCGATTTTTGATTTTTCTTTAAAACCGAAACTTAAACCAAAAAGGAAAACCATTAATGAAGTCATTGGAAAGCAAAAAAAATGTGAATATTAATTTTTGTAGGTTTTAGTTTCTAATTTAACCGTTATTTTTGTTTTTCATAATCTAAACTGAAACCTTAAGGAGAAAAATGTGTGTAAAACCGAAACTGAAACCAAAAATATAAACTTTTATCGGGTTTTACTTTTTAATTTCTCGATTTTTGATTTCTCTTTAAACCAAACTGAAACGTAAATAAAAACAATAATCAAGTAATTAAAAAAACCAAAATATAAATATTATTTTTTTTATGTGTTAGTTTATGTTTGAACTGTTGTTTTTGTTTTTTATAATCGAATCTGAAACTTAAAAAACAAAAAAGTGTGGGTAAAACCGAATCTCAAACCCAAAAACGAAACTTTTAAAGGATTTTCCGTTCTATTTTCTCGATTTTTGATTTTTCTTTAAAACCGAAACTGAAACCAAAAAAAAAACCAATAATAAGTAATAGGAAAGCAAAAAAGTGTAAATATTAATTTTTGTTATGTTTTAATTTCGGTTTAAACCGTTATTTTTTTTAAATCGAAACTGAAACGTAACGACAAAAAGTGTGGGTAAAACCGAAACTGAAACCAAAAATATAAACTTTTAACGGGTTTTACCTTCTAATTTCTCGATTTTTGATTTCTCTTTAAAACCAAACTGAAACCTAAAAAAAAACAATAATCGAATAATTAAAAAAACAAACACATGTAAATATTAATTTTTTTAGGTTTTTGTTTCGGTTTGAACCGTTATTTTTGTTTTTTTATAATCGAAACTGAAACCTAAGTAGAAAAAATGTGGGTAAAACCGAAACTGAAACAAAAAATGAACTTTTAAAAGGTTTTACGTTCTAATTTCTCGATTTTTGATTTTTCTTAAAAACTAAAACTGAAATTTAAAAGAAAACCCAATTAACAAGAAATTAGAAATAAAAAAGTGTAATTATTAATTTTTATGTTTTAGTTTCGGTTTAAACCGTTGTTAATGTTTTTTTTATAATCGAAACTGAAACCACAAAACTGAATTTTTAAAAGGTTTTACTTTCTAATTTCTCGAATTTTTAATTTTCTTTAACACCGAAACTGAAACCTAAAAAAAAAAATAATTAAGTTAGTGAAAGGAAAAAAGTGTAAATATTAATTTTTTTAGGTTTTAGTTTCGGTTTGAACCATTGTTTTTGTTTTATTATAATCGAAATTGAAAACTAAAGAGAAAAAGTGTGGGTAAAACCAAAACTGAAAAAATGAACTTTTAAAGGGTTTTACTTTCTAATTTCTCGAATTTTGATTTCTCTTTAAAACCGAAATTGAAACCTAAAAGAAAAACCAATAATGAAATAATTAGAAACCAAAAAAGTGTAAATATTATTTTTTTAAGTTTTAGTTTCGGTTTGAACCGTAATATTTGTTTTTTATATAATCGAAACTGAAACCTTAAAAGAGAAAATGTGGGTTAAACCGAAACGGTAACCAAAAAATGAATTTTTAAAGGGTTTGACGTTCTAATTTCTGGATTTTTGATTTTTCTTTAAAACCGAAACTTAAACCAAAAAGGAAAACAAATAATGAAGTCATTGGAAAGCAAAAAAATGTAAATATCATTTTTTGTAGATTTTACTTTCGAATTGAATCGTTATTTTTGTTTTTTATAATCGAAACTGAAACCTAACGAGAAAAAATGTGGGTAAAACCGAAACTGAAACTAAAAATATAAACTTTTAACGGGTTTTACCTTCTAATCCTCGATTTTTGATTTTTCTTGATAACTAAAACTGAAACTTAATAGAGAAACCAATAATCAAATAAATGGAAACAAAAAAGTGTAAATATTAATTTTTTTAGGTTTTAGTTTCAGTTTGAACTTTTTTTTTTGATAATCGAAACGGAAACCTAAAAAAGTGTGAGTGGAACCGAAACTGAAACGAAAACAATAAACTATTAAAGAGTTTTACGTTCTATTTTTTCTATTTTTGATTTTTTTTTAAAGTAAAGTCAAACTAAAAGAAAAACCAATAATCAAGTTATTGGAAAGCAAAAAGTGTAAATATTATTTTTTTATGGTTTTAGTTTCTGTTTGAACCGTTGTTTTTGTTTTTTTATAATCGAAACTGAAACCTAAAGGGAAATAGTGTGGGTAAAACCAAAATGAAACCAAAAAAATGAACTTTTAAAAGGTTTTACGTTCTAGATTATCGATTTTTGATTTTTCTTTAAAACCGAAACTGAAATTTAAAAGAAAAACAAAAAAATAAAGTAATTGGAAAGCAAAAAAGTGTAACAAATAATTTCTTTAAGTTTTAGTTTCGGTTTGAACCGTCGTTTTTGTTTTTTTACAATCAAAACTTAACCTAAATAGAAAAAGTGTGGGTAAAACCGAAAGTGAAACCAAAAAAACTAATTTTTTAAAGGTTTTACTTTCTAATTTCGCGATTTTTAATTTTTTTTTAAAACCGAAACTGAAACTTAAAAGAAAAACAATAATTCAGTATTTGGAAAGCAAAAAAGGTAAATATTAATTTTTTTATGGTTTTAGTTTCGGTTTGAACCGTTGTTTTTGTTTTTTACAATCGAAACTGAAACCTAAAGAGAAATAGTGGGGGTAAAACCAAAACTGAAATCAAAAAATGGTCTTTTAAAAAGTTTTACTATCCGATTTGTCAATTTTTGATTTTTCTGTAAGACTGAAACTGAAACTTAAAAAAAAAAAAATTATGTGATTGGAAAGCAAAAAAGTGTAAGAAATAATTTTTTCAGTTTTAGTTTCGGTTTGAACCGTTGTTTTTGTTTCTTTTAGAATCGAAACAGTAACCTAAATAGAAAAAGTGTGGGTAAAACCAGAATGAAACCAAAAAAAAAGAAATTTTAAAAGGTTTTACGTTCTAATTTCTCTATTTTTGATTTTTGTGTAAAATCGAAACTGAAACTTAAAAGAAAAACCAAAAATGAAGTAATTGGAAAGCAAAAAGTGTAAGAAATAATTTCTTTAAGTTTAAGTTTCGGTTTCAACCGTTGTTTTTGTTTTTTTATAATCGAAACTGTAATCTAAATAGAAAAAGTGTGAGTAAAACAAGACTGAAACCAAAAAATGAACTTTTAAAGGGGTTTACTTTCTAATTTCTCGTTTTTTGATTTTTCTTTAAAACCGAAACTGAAACTTAAAAGAAAAACCAGTAACAAAGTAATTGTAAAGCAAAAAAAGAGTAAGAATTAATTTCTTTAGGTTTTAGCTTCGGTTTCATCCTTTTTTTTATTATTATCGGAACTTAAACCTAAAGAGAAAAAATGAGGGTAAAACCAAAACTGAAACCCAAAAATTGGATTTTTAATGGGTTTTACTATGTAATTTCTCTATTTTTGATTTTTCTGTAAAATCGAAACTGAAACTTAAAAGAAAAACCAATAATTAAGTAATTGGAAAGCAAAAAAGTGTAAGAAAGAATTTCTTACGAAAAAAAAGTGTAAGTGAAACCGAAACTGAAACCAAAACAATAAACTATTAATAAGTTTTACGTTCTATTTTTTTCTATTTTTTAAGTTTCTTTGAAAAGGAATCTTAAACTAAAAAAAAACAATAATCAAATATGGGAAAGCAAAATATATAAATATTATTTTCTTTAGGTTTTAGTTTCCGTTTGAACAGTTGTTTTTCTTTTTCTATAATCAAAACTGTAACCTAAATAGAAAAAGTGAGGGTAAAACCGGACTGAAACCAAAAAATTAACTTTTAAAAGGTTTTACGTTCTAGATTCTCGATTTTTGATTTTTTCTTTAAAACTGAAACTGAAATTTAAGAGAAAAACCATAAAAAAGTAATTGGAAAGAAACAAAGTGTAACAAATAATTTCTTTAAGTTTTAGTTTCGGTTTGAACAGTCGTTTTTGTTTTTTTTTAAATCAAAACTTAACCTAAATAGAAAAAGTGTGGGTAAAACCAAAAGTGAAACCCAAAAAATGGATTTTTAATGGGTTTTACTATGTAATTTCTCTATTTTTGATTTTTCTGTAAAATCAAAACTGAAACTTAAAAGAAAAACCAATAATTAAGTAATTGGAAAGCAAAAAGTGTAAGAAATAATTTCTTTAAGTTTTAGTTTCGGTTTGAACCGTCGTTTTTTTTATAATCAAAACTTAACCTAAATAGAAAAAGTGTGGGTAAAACAGAAAGTGAAACCAAAAATTTAATTTTTAAAGGGTTTTACTTTCTCATTTCTCGATTTTAGGTTTTTTCTTTCAAACCGAAACCTAAACTTTAATGAGAAACAAATAATTAAGTAATTGGAAAACAAAGAAGTGTAAGAAATAATTTCTTTAGGTTTTAGTTTCGGTTTGAACCGTTGTTTTTCTTTTTTATAATTGGAACTGAAACCTAAAGCGAAAAAATGTGAGTAAAACCAAAACTGAAGGCTCAAAAATGAAATTTTAAAGGGTTTTACTTTCTAATTTCTCGTATTTTGATTTTTCTTTAAAACCGAAACTGAAACTTAAAACTTGGAAACTGTTTTTCCAAAAATTAAGTAATTAAAAAGCAAAAAAGTGTAAGTAAGAATTTCTTACGAAAAAAAAGTGTAAGTGAAACCGAAACTGAAACGAAAACAATAAACTATTAATAAGTTTTACGTTCTATTTTTTATATTTTTGATGTTTTTTTCAAAATGAACCTTAAACTAAAAAAAAAACAATAATCAAGTTATTGGAAAGCAAAATGTGTAAATATTATTTTTTTTAGCTTTTAGTTTCGGTTTGAACAGTTGTTTTTGTTTTTTTATAATCGAAACTGTAACCTGAATAGAAAAAGTGTGGGTAAAACCGAAAGAGAAACAAAAAATGGACTTTTAAAGGGTTTTACTATCCGATTTGTCGATTTTTGATTGTACTGTAAAACCCAAACTGAAACTTAAAAGAAAAACCAATAATTAAGTAATTGGAAAGCAAAAAAGTGTAAGAAATAATTTCTTTAGGTTTTAGTTTCGGTTTGAACCGTTATTTTTCTTTTTTATAATCGGAACTGAAACCTAAAGCGAAAAAATGTGAGTAAAACCAAAACTGAAAGCTCAAAAATGAAATTTTAAAGGGTTTTACTTTCTAATTTCTCGTATTTTGATTTTTCTTTAAAACCGAAACTGAAACTTAAAAGAAAAATCAATAATTAAGTAATTGGAAAGCAAAAAAGTGTAAGAAAGAATTTCTTACGAAAAAAAAGTGTAAGTGAAACCGAAACTGAAACCAAAACAATAAACTATTAAAAGTTTTACGTTTTATTTTTTTCTATTTTTGATTTTTCTTTAAAAAGTTACCTTAAACTAAAAGAAAAACCAATAATCAAGTTATGGGAAAGCAAAAAAGGTAAATATCAATTTTTTATGGTTTAGTTTCGGTTTGAACCGTTGTTTTTTTATTTTACAATCGAAACTGAAACCTAAAGAGAAATAGTGGGGGTAAAACAAAAACTGAAATCAAAAAATGGTCTTTTAAAGGGTTTTACTATTCGATTTGTCGATTTTTGATTTTTCTGTAAAACCGAAACTGAAACTTAAAAAAAAACCAATAATTAAGTAATTGGAAAGCAAAAATGTGTAAGAAATAATTTCTTTAGGTTTTAGTTTCGGTTTGAACCGTTGTTTTTGTTTTTTATAATCGAAACTGAAACCTAAATAGAAAAAGTGTGAGTAAAACCGATACTGAAACCAAAAAATGAACTTTTAAAGGGTTTAACGTTTTACTTTCTCGATTTTTGATTTTTCTTTAAAACCGAAACAAATCTAGAAAATGAAACCAATAATCAAGAAAGTGGAAAGCAAAAAAAGTGTAAATAGTAATTGTTTTAGGTTTTAATTTCGGTATTAACCTTTTTTTGATAATCGAAACGGAAACCTAAAAGAAGGGTGGGTGAAACAGAAACTGAAACCGAAACAATAAACTATTAAAGAGTTTTACGTTCTATTTTTTCTATTTTTCATTTTTCTTTGAAAAGGAAACTCAAACTAAAAGAAAAACTAATAATCAAGTTATTGGAAAGCAAAAAAAGTAAATATAAATTTTTATAGATTTTAATTTCGTTGGTTCCGTTATTTTTGTTTTTTATAATCGGAACTGAAATCTAACGATAAAAAATGTGAGTAAAACCAAAACTGAAAGCTCAAAAATGATATTTTAAAGGGTTTTACTTTCTAATTTCTCGTTTTTTATTTTTCATTCTAACCGAAACTAAAACTTATAACAAAAACCAATTATTAAGTAATTGGAAAGAAAAAAAGTGTAAGAAAGAATTTCTTACGAAAAAAAAGTGTAAGTGAAACCGAAACTGAAACCAAAACAATAAACTATTAATAAGTTTTACGTTCTATTTTTTTCTTTTTTTGATGTTTCTTTGAAAAGGAACCTTAAACTAAAAAAAAACAATAATCAAATATGGGAAAGCAAAATGTATAAATATTATTTTCTTTAGGTTTTAGTTTCCGTTTGAACAGTTGTTTTTCTTTTTTTATAATCAAAACTGTAACCTAAATAGAAAAAGTGAGGGTAAAACCAGACTGAAACCAAAAAATTAACTTTTAAAAGGTTTAACGTTCTAGATTCTCGATTTTTGATTTTTCTTTAAAACTGAAACTGAAATTTAAGAGAAAAACCAAAAATAAAGGTATTGGAAAGCAACAAAGTGTAACAAATAATTTCTTTATATTAACTTGTGTTTTATTTTATTTTTTAAGTCCATTTTGTAATAAATTGTTGAGCCTTACAGTACGAGTACTTGAACTCAGTGTTTAGCTCTTTCGTTATTATATTTTGTGTTTTAGTTAATTAATAAATTTATTATTATTATTATTATTTACTATCTAATTTCTCGATTTTTGATTTTTCTGTAAAACCGAAACTGAAACTTGAAAGAAAAACCAATAATTAAGTAATTGGAAAGCAAAAAAGTAAAATGAATAATTTCTTTAGGTTTTAGTTTCGGTTTCAACCGTTATTTTTTTTTATAATCGGAACTTAAACCTAAAGAGAAAAAATGGGGTTAAACCAAAACTGTAACCACAAAAATGAAATTTTTAAGGGTTTTACTATCTCATTTCTCGATTTTTGATTTTCTGTAAAACCGAAAATTAAATTTCAAAGAAAACCAATAATAAAGTAATTGAAAGCAAAAAAGTGTAAGAAATAATTTCTTTGTTTTATTTCGGTTTGAACCGTTTTTTTTTGTTTTTTAAAATCAAAACTGTACCTAAAGGAAATAGTGTGGGTAAAACCAAACTGAAACCAAAAAAATGGACTTTAATGGGTTTTACTATCTAATTTCTCGATTTTTGATTTTTCTGTAAAACTGAAACTGAAACTTAAAAGAACAACGAAAAATGAAGTAATTGAAAGCAAAAAAGTGTAAGAAATAATTTCTTTAAGTTTTAGTTTCGGTTTGAACCGTTGTTTTTGTTTTTTTATAATCGAAACTGTAACCTAAATAGAAAAAGTGTGGGTAAAACAAGACTGAAACAAAAAATGAACTTTTAAAGGGTTTACTTTCTAATTTCTCGTTTTTTGATTTTCTTTAAAACCGAAACTGAAACTTAAAAGAAAAACCAGTAATAAAGTAATTGGAAAGCAAAAAAAGGTAAGAATTAATTTCTTTAGTTTTATTTCGGTTTGAACCGTTGTTTTTGTTTTTAAATCGAAACTGAAACCTAAATAAAAAAAGTGTGGGTATAACCAGACTAAAACCAAAAAAATGAACTTTTATAATGTTTTACGTTCTAGATTCTCGATTTTTGATTTTTCTTTAAAACCGAAACTGAAATTTAAAAGAAAAACCAAAAATAAAGTAATTGGAAAGCAAAAAAGTGAAATATTAATTTTTTATGGTTTTAGTTTCGGTTTCAATCGTTGTTTTTGTTTTTTACAATCGAAACTGACACTTAAAGGGAAAGAGTGTGGGTAAAACCAAAACTGAAATCAAAAAATGGTCTTTTAAAGGTTTTTACTATCCGATTTGTCGATTTTTGATTTTTCTGTAAAACCGGAACTGAAACTTAAAACAAAAACGAATAATAAAGTAATTGGAAAGCAAAAAAGTGTAAGAATTAATTTCTTTATATATTTTTAGGTTTAAACAGTTTTTTTTTGTTTTTTTTTACAATCGAAACTGACTCTTAAAGGGAAAGAGTGTGGGTAAAACCAAAAGTTACACCCAAAAAATGGACTTTTAATGGGTTATACTATCTAATATCTCTATTTTGGATTTTTCTGTAAAATCGAATTTGAAACGTAAAAGAAAAACCAAAAATGAAGTAATTGGAAAGCAAAAAGTGTAAAAAAATTCTTTAAGTTTTATTTCGGTTTGAACCGTTGTTTTTGTTTTTTTATAATCAAAACTGTAACCTAAATAGAAAAAGTGTGGGTAAAACAAGACTGAAACCAAAAATGACTTTTAAAGGTTTTACTTCATCTCGATTTTTATTTTTTTCTTTAAAACCGAAACTGAAACTTAAAGAAAAACCAATATTAGTAATTGGAAAGCAAAAAAGTGAAATGAATAATTTCTTTAGGTTTTAGTTTCGGTTTGAACCGTTGATTTTTGTTTTTTTTATAATCGGAACTAAACCTAAAGAGAAAAAGTGTGGGTAAAACCGATACTGAAACCAAAAAATGAACTTTTAAAGTTTTACGTTCTACTTTCTCGTTTTTGATTTTTCTTAAAACCGAAACAAACCTAGAAAAAATGAAACCAATAATCAAGAAAGTGGAAAGCAAAAAAGTGTAAATATTAATTTTTTTGGTTTTAGTTTCGGTTTGAACTTTTTTGATAATCGAAACGGAAACCTAAAAGAAGGGTGGTGAAACAGAAACTGAAACCGAAACAATAAACTATTAAAGAGTTTTACGTTCTATTTTTTCTATTTTTTATTTTTCTTTGAAAAGGAAACTCAAACTAAAAGAAAAACCAATTATCAAGTTATTGAAAAGCAAAAAGTGTAAATATTAATTTTTATAGGTTTTAGTTTCGGTTTGAACCGTGTTTTTGTTTTTTTTTATAATCAAAACTGAACCTAATAAAAAAGTGTGGTAAAACAAACTGAAACCAAAAATGAACTTTTAAAGGTTTTACTTCTACATTTCTCGATTTTTGATTTTTCTTTAAACCGAAACTGAAACTTAAAAAAAACCAATAATTAAGTAATTGGAAAGCAAAAAAGTGTAAGAAAATAATTCTTTAGTTTTAGTTTCGGTTTAACCGTTTTTTTTTTTTATAATCGAGAACTAAACCTAAAAGAAAAATGTGGTAAACGCAAAACTGAAACCAAAAAATGAAATTTTAAGGGTTTTACGTTCTAATTTCTCGATTTTTGATTTTTCTTAAAACCGAAATTTAAATTAAAAGAAAACCAATAATAAAGTAATTGGAAAGCAAAAAGTGTAAGAAATAATTTCTTTAGTTTTATTTCGGTTTAACCGTTTTTTTGTTTTTTAAATCGAAACTGATAACCTAAAGGAAAAGGTGGGTAAAACCAAAACTGAAACAAAAAATGGTCTTTTAAAGGGTTTTACTATCCGATTTGTCGATTTTTGATTTTTCTGTAAAACCGAAACTGAAACTTAAAAAAACAATAATAAAGTAATTGGAAAGCAAAAAAGTGTAAGAATATAATTTCTTTATATTTTTTTTGGTTTAAACGTTTTTTTTTTTTTTAATCGAAACTGAAATCCTAAAGAAAATGTGGGTAAAACCAAAATGAAACCCAAAAAATGATTTTTAAGGTTTTACTATGTAATTTCTCTTTTTTGATTTTTCTTAAAACGAAACTGAAACTTAAAAAAAAACCAATATTAAGTAATTGAAAGCAAAAAAGTGTAAGAAAGAATTTCTTACGAAAAAAAGTGTAAGTAAAACCGAAACTGAAACCAAAACAATAAACTATTAATAAGTTTTACGTTCTATTTTTTCTATTTTTTAGTTTCTTTGAAAAGGAACTTAAACTAAAAAAAAACAATAATCAAGTTATGGGAAAGCAAAATGTGTAAATATTATTTTCTTTAGGTTTAGTTTCCGTTTGTAACAGTTTTTTTTTCTTTTTTTATAATCAAAACTGTAACCTAAATAGAAAAAGTGTGGGTAAAACAAGACTGAAACCAAAAAATGAACTTTTAAAAGGTTTTAGTTCTAGATTCTCGATTTTTGATTTTTCTTTAAAACTGAAACTGAAATTTAAGAGAAAAACCAAAAATTAGTAATTGGAAAGCAAAAAGTGAACAAATAATTTCTTTAACTTTTTGTTTCGGTTTGAACCGTCGTTTTTGTTTTTTTATAATCAAAACTTAACCTAAATAGAAAAAGTGTGGGTAAAACCGAAAGTGAAACCAAAAACTAATTTTTAAAAGGTAAACCAAAAAAATGAACTTTTAAAGGGTTTTACGTTTTACTTTCTCGATTCCTGATTTTTCTTTAAAACCGAAACAAACCTAGAAAATCAAACCAATAATCAAGAAAGTGGAAAGCAAAAAAGTGTAAATATTAATTTTTTTAGGTTTTAATTTCGGTTTGAACTTTTTTTTTGATAATCGAAACGGAAACCTAAAAGAAGGGTGGGTGAAACCGAAACTGAAACTTAAAAGTAAAACGATTAATAAAGTAATTGGAAAGCAAAAAAGTGTAAGAAATAATTTCTTTATGTTTTATTTCGGTTTGAACCGTTGTTTGTTTTTTTACCATCGAAACTGACACCTAAAGGGAAAGAGTGTGGGTAAAATCAATAGTGAAACCCAAAAAAATGGACTTTTAATGGGTTATACTATCTAATTTCTCTATTTTTGATTTTTCTGTAAAATCGAATTTGAAACTTAAAAGAAAAACCAATAATTACGTAATTGGAAAGCAAAAAAGTGAAATGAATAATTTCTTTAGGTTTTAGTTTCGGTTTGAACTGTGATTTTTGTTTTTTTTATAATCGGAACTTAAACCTAAAGAGAAAAAGTGTGGGTAAAACCGATACTGAAACCAAAAAATGAACTTTTAAAAAGTTTTACGTTCTACTTTCTCGGTTTTTGATTTTTCTTTAAAACCGAAAGAAACCTAGAAAATCAAACCAATAATCAAGAAAGTGGAAAGCAAAAAAGTGTAAATATTAATTTTTTTAGGTTTTAGTTTCGGTTTGAACTTTTTTTTTGATAATCGAAACGGAAACCTAAAAGAAGGGGTGTGAAAGAGAAACTGAATCCGAAACAATAAACTATTAAATTGTTTAACGTTCTATTTTTTCTATTTTTGATTTTTCTTTGAAAAGGAAACTCCAACTAAAAAAACTGTAATCTATATAGAAATAGTGTGGGTAAAACCAAAAGTGAAACCAAAAAAATGGACTTTAATGGATTTCTTTTGTTTTGTTTTGACAGCTTTAATTACAAATTCTTTTGCTCATGGACATGTTCCATCTATGCTTAAAATAGCCAGAGTAATACCTATTTTTAAGTCTGGTAATAAGGAAGATGTGGGAAACTATAGACCAATCTCTCTGTTGACTACTTTCTGAAAAGTTTTTCAAGGCATTATGAAAATTCGTTTAATGTCCCTTTTCAATAAGTTTAAAATTTTACATCCTAACCAATTTTGATTTCAGTCGGGTAAAAGTACTGAACATGCAATCTCTAAGCTTTTAACTCTTGTAATTAACTCAATGAATGCTCATTATTGTCCTTTGGTTATTTTTTTTATTTTAAAAAAGCTTTTGATTCAATTTCTCATTTTCTTTTAATTAAAAAACTTGAACATTATGGTATTAGAGGTACTGCTCTAAAGTGGTTTAAATCTTATTTGCAAAACAGAGAACAATTTGTTGATGTTAAAGGTTCAAAGTCCTCAAATATTGTTATTAAATGTGGGGTTCCACAAGGTTCTATCTTAGGCCCAATTTTGTTTTTGATTTATGTCAATGATGTTTTTAGTTTGCCTTTGAAGGGTACTTTGATTGGTTATGCTGATGACTTGACTCTTGTTTTTTCAAATTCTGATTCCCAAAATTATAATGACGCTATACATGACCTTAAAATCCTTAAGAAATGGTTTCAAACTAATTTATTGATTGTTAATATTAAAAAACTGTGTGTATGAGATTTGGATTTTCAAAATGTAATATGCAACCTATCAAGTTTCATAATTTTTCTTGTCTGTTTGATAATTGTAGTTGTCCTGTTTTTAATTTTGTTGCTAAATATAAATACTTGGGAATTTTACTAGACAATCATTTAAGCTGTTCTTCTCATATTGTTTCTGTAACTCAGAAATTGAGATATATTGGTATCATGCTGCAACCTTTAAGAATTATTTTACCTTTTAAGTTTTTGAAAATTACATATATTGGCCTTTATCAGTCTGTTTTACAATATGGTTTGATTTTTTGGGGTGGAGCTTATAAGTCTCACATTAACCATTTACAAATTTTTCATAATCGATTTTTGCATATGCTTTTTATTAATGAAATTAATTTTTCTAATTTAAATATTTTTACTTTGCACAAGTTGTATTTATTTAAACTTGGTTGTTATGGTTTGAAATATATACGTGATTTTCCAACTGTTAATTTCGATTATAACACAAGAAGTTCTTGTCATGTTAAGTTTCGCATTCCTACAACTAAATACACTTTTATGTTTCATCAATTTTTGGTAATAGTTGCATATTTTTTAAATTACCTTCCCACTGATTTGATTAAGGAATCTTGTCATGCCAAGCAGAAGTTATTGTTGAAAAATTGGCTATTTACTTCTGAGCAGCCTAATAATTTTGTTGTTTCTGATTTGTATTGTTCGTTAGATTATTTTTTTTAAATATTTTTGTTTTTTCTTCTGATTTTGTATTTTTTGTGTTCTTGATTTATTTTTATCTCGTTTTGTGTTAACTTGTGTTTTATTTTATTTTTTAAGTCCATTTTGTAATGAATTGTTGAGCCTTACAGTACGAGTCCTTGAACTCATTGTTTGGCTCTTTCGTTATTATATTTTGTATTTAAAGTTAATTAATAAATTTATTATTATTATTATTATTTACTATCTAATTTCTCGATTTTTGATTTTTCTGTAAAACCGAAACTGAAACTTGAAAGAAAAACCAATAATTAAGTAATTGGAAAGCAAAAAGTAAAATGAATAATTTCTTTAGGTTTTAGTTTCTGTTTCAACCGTTATTTTTTTTTTATAATCGGAACTTAAACCTAAAGAGAAAAAAATGCGGGTTAAACCAAAACTGAAACCACAAAAATGAAATTTTTAAGGGTTTTACTATCTAATTTCTCGATTTTTGATTTATCTGTAAAACCGAAAATTAAATTTCAAAGAAATACCAATAATAAAGTAATTGAAAGCAAAAAAGTGTAAGAAATAATTTCTTTGTTTTATTTCGGTTTGAACCGTTTTTTTTTGTTTTTTAAAATCAAAACTGTTACCTAAAGGGAAATAGTGTGGGTAAACCAAATCTGAAACCAAAAAAATGGACTTTAATGGGTTTTACTATCTAATTTCTCGATTTTTGATTTTTCTGTAAAACTGAAACTGAAACTTAAAAGAACAACGAAAAATGAAGTAATTCGAAAGCAAAAAAGTGTAAGAAATAATTTCTTTAAGTTTTAGTTTCGGTTTGAACCGTTGTTTTTGTTTTTTTATAATCGAAACTGTAACCTAAATAGAAAAAGTGTGGGTAAAACAAGACTGAAATCAAAAAATGAACTTTTAATAGGGTTTACTTTCTAATTTCTCGTTTTTTGATTTTTCTTTAAAACCGAAACTGAAACTTAAAAGAAAAACCAGTAATAAAGTAATTGGAAAGCAAAAAAAGAGTAAGAATTAATTTCTTTATGTTTTATTTCGGTTTGAACCGTTGTTTTTGTTTTTTACAATCGAAACTGAAACCTAAATAAAAAAAGTGTGGGTATAACCAGACTAAAACCAAAAAAATGAACTTTTATAATGTTTTACGTTCTAGATTCTCGATTTTTGATTTTTCTTTAAAACCGAAACTGAAATTTAAAAGAAAAACCAAAAATAAAGTAATTGGAAAGCAAAAAAGGTAAATATTAATTTTTTATGGTTTTAGTTTCGGTTTCAACCGTTGTTTTTGTTTTTTACAATCGAAACTGACACCTAAAGGGAAAGAGTGTGGGTAAAACCAAAACTGAAATCAAAAAATGGTCTTTTAAAGGGTTTAACTATCCGATTTGTCGATTTTTGATTTTTCTGTAAAACCGGAACTGAAACTTAAAACAAAAACGAATAATAAAGTAATTGGAAAGCAAAAAAGTGTAAGAATTAATTTCTTTATATATTTTTAGGTTTAAACAGTTTTTTTTTGTTTTTTTTTACAATCGAAACTGACTCTTAAAGGGAAAGAGTGTGGGTCAAACCAAAAGTTAAACCCAAAAAATGGACTTTTAATGGGTTATACTATCTAATTTCTCTATTTTGGATTTTTCTGTAAAATCGAATTTGAAACTTAAAAGAAAAACCAAAAATGAAGTAATTGGAAAGCAAAAAGTGTATGAAAAAATGTCTTTAAGTTTTACTTTCGGTTTGAACCGTTGTTTTTGTTTTTTTATAATATAAACTGTAACCTAAATAGAAAAAGTGTGGGTAAAACAAGACTGAAACCTGAAAAATGAGCTTTTAAAAGGTTTTACGTTCGAGATACTCGATTTTTTAATTTTTTTCTTTAAAACCGAAACTGAAACTTGAAAGAAAAACCAATATTTACGTAATTGGAAAGCAAAAAAGTGAAATGAATAATTTCTTTAGGTTTTATTTTCGGTTTGAACCGTGATTTTTGTTTTTTTTATAATCGGAACTTAAACCTAAAGAGAAAAAGTGTGGGTAAAACCGATACTGAAACCAAAAAATGAACTTTTAAAAAGTTTTACGTTCTACTTTTTCGGTTTTTGATTTTTCTCTAAAACCGAAACAAACCTAGAAAAAATGAAACCAATAATCAAGAAAGTGGAAAGCAAAAAAGTGTAAATATTAATTTTTTTAGGTTTTAGTTTCGGTTTGAACTATTTTTGGATAATCGAAACGGAAACCTAAAAGAAGGGTTGGTGAAACAGAAACTGAAACCGAAACAATAAACTATTAAAGAGTTTTACGTTCTATTTTTTCTATTTTTTATTTTTCTTTGAAAAGGAAACTCAAACTAAAAGAAAAACCAATTATCAAGTTATTGAAAAGCAAAAAGTGTAAATATTAATTTTTATAGGTTTTAGTTTCGGTTTGAACCGTCGTTTTTGTTTTTTTTTATAATCAAAACTGAAACCTAAATATAAAAAGTGTGGGTAAAACCGATACTCAAACCAAAATATGAACTTCTAAATGGTTTTACGTTCTACTTTCTCGATTTTTGATTTTTCTTTAAACCGAAACTGAAACTTGAAAGAAAAACCAATAATTAAGTAATTGGAAAGCAAAAAAGTAAAATAAATAATTTCTTTAGGTTTTAGTTTCGGTTTCAACCGTTATTTATTTTTTTTGTATAATCGGAACTGAAACCTAAAGAGAAAAAATGTGGGTTAAACCAAAACTGAAACCACAAAAATGAAATTTTTAAGGGTTTTACTATCTAATTTCTCGATTTTTGATTTTTCTGTAAAACCGAAACTGAAACTTAAAAGAAATACCAATAAAAAAGTAATTGGAAAGCAAAAAAGTGTAAGAAATAATTTCTTTATGTTTTATTTCGGTTTGAACCGTTTTTTTGTTTTTTAAAATCAAATCTGATACCTAAAGGGAAATTGTGTGGGTAAAACCAAAACTGAAACCCAAAAAATGGACTTTTAATGGGTTTTACTATCTAATTTGTCGATTTTTGATTTTTCTGTAAAACCGGAACTGAAACTTAAAACAAAAACGAATAATAAAGTAATTGGAAAGCAAAAAAGTGTAAGAATTAATTTCTTTATATTTTTTTAGGTTTTTTAAACAGTTTTTTTTTTTTTTTTACAATCGAAACTAAATCCTAAAGGGAAAGAGTGTGGGTAAAACCAAAAGTGAAACCCAAAAAATGGATTTTTAATGGTTTTACTATGTAATTTCTCTCTTTTTGATTTTTCTGTAAAATCGAAACTGAAACTTAAAAGAAAAACCAATAGTTAAGTAATTGTAAAGCAAAAAAGTGTAAGAAAGAATTTCTTGCGAAAAAAAGTGTAAGTAAAACCGAAACTGAAACCAAAACAATAAACTATTAATAAGTTTTACGTTCTATTTTTTCTATTTTTTAAGGTTTCTTTGAAAAGGAACTTTAAACTAAAAAAAATTACAATAATCAAGTTATGGGAAAGCAAAATGTGTAAATATTATTTTCTTTAGGATTTAGTTTCCGTTTTAACAGTTTTTTTTTCTTTTTTTATAATCAAAACTGTAACCTAAATAGAAAAAGTGAGGGTAAAACCAGACTCAAACCAAAAAATTAACTTTTAAAAGGTTTTATGTTCTAGATTCTCGATTTTTGATTTTTCTTTAAAACTGAAACTGAAATTTAAGAGAAAAACCAAAAATTAGTAATTGGAAAGCAAGAAAGTGGAACAAATAATTTCTTTAAGTTTTAGTTTCGGTTTGAACCGTCGTTTTTGTTTTTTTATAATCAAAACTTAACCTAAATAGAAAAAGTGTGGGTAAAACCGAAAGTGAAACCAGAAAACTAATTTTTAAAAGGTATTACTTTCTAATTTCTCGATTTTTGTTTTTTTCTTTAAAACCGAAACGGAAACTTTAATGAGAAATAAAGAAATAAGTAATTGGAAAGCAAAAAAGTGTAAGAAATAATTTCTTTAGGTTTTAGTTTCGGTTTGAACACTTGTTTTTGTTTTTTTATAATCGAAACTGAAACCTAAATAGAAAAAGTGTGGGTAAAACCGATACTCAAACCAAAATATGAACTTTTAAAAAGTTTTACGTTCTACTTTCTCGATTTTTGATTTTCTTTAAAACGGAAACTAAAACCTAGAAAATGAAACCAATAATGAAGAAAGTGGAAAGCAAAAAAGTGTAAATATTAATTTTTTTAAGTTTTAGTTTCGATTTGAACTTTTTTTTGATAATCGAAACGGAAACCTAAAAAAGTGTGGGTGAAACCGAAACTAAAACCTAAACAATAAACTATTAAAGAGTTTTACGTTCTATTTTTTCTATTTTAGATTTTTCTTTAAAAAGGAAACTCAAACTAAAAGAAAAACCAATAATTAAGTTATTGGAAAGCAAAAAGTGTAAATATTAATTTTTATAGGTTTTAATTTCGTTTAAACCGTTATTTTTGTTTTTTATAATCGGAACTGAAACCTAAAGCGAAAAAATTTGAGTAAAACCAAAACTAAAAGCTCAAAAATGAAATTTTAAAGGGTTTTACTTTCTAATTTCTCGTATTTTGATTTTTCTTTAAAACCGAAACTGAAACTTAAAAGAAAAACCAATAATTAAGTAATTGGAAAGCAAAAAAGTGTAAGAAATAATTTCTTTAGATTTTAGTTTCGGTTTGAACCGTTGTTTTTTTTTTATAATCGAAACTGTAACCTAAATAGAAAAAGTGTGGGTAAAACCGATAGTGAAACCAAAAAATGAAATTTTAAAAGGTTTTACGTTTTACTTTCTCGATTTTTGATTTTTCTTTAAAACCGAAACAAATCTAGAAAATGAAACCAATAATCAAGAAAGTGGAAAGCAAAAAAGTGTAAATATTAATTTTTTTAGGTTTTAATTTCGGTTTGAACTTTTTTTTGAAAAATCGAAACGGAAACCTAAAAGAAGGGTGGGTGAAACAGAAACTGAAACCGAAACAATAAACTATTAAAGAGTTTTACGTTCTATTTTTTCTATTTTTGATTTTTCTTTCAAAAGGAAACTCAAACTAAAAGAAAAACCAATAATCAAGTTATTGGAAAGCAAAAAAAGTAAATATAAATTTTTATAGGTTTTAATTTCTTTTGAACCGCTATTTTTGTTTTTTATAATCGGAACTGAAATCTAACGATAAAAAAATGTGAGTAAAACCAAAACTGAAAGCTCAAAAATTAAATTTTAAAGGGTTTTACTTTCTAATTTTTCGTTTTTTGATTTTTTATTAAAACCGAAACTAAAACTTAAAAGAAAAACCAATAATTAAGTAATTCGAAAGCAAAAAAGTGTAAGAAAGAATTTCTTACGAAAAAAAAGTGTAAGTGAAACCGAAACTGAAATCAAAACAATAAACTATTAATAAGTTTTACGTTCTATTTTTTTATATTTTTGATGTTTCTTTGAAAAGGAACCTTAAACTAAAAAAAAACAATAATCAAGTTATTGGAAAGCAAAATGTGTAAATATTTTTTTTTAGGTTTTAGTTTCGGTTTGAACAGTTGTTTTTGTTTTTTATAATCGGAACTGAAACCTGGATAGAAAAAGTGTGAATAAAACCGAAACAGAAACAAAAAAATGGACTTTTAAAGGGTTTTACTATCTAATTTCTCGTTTTTTGATTTTTCTGTAAAACCGAAACTGAAACTTAAAAGAAAAACCAGTAATAAAGTAATTTGAAAGCAAAAAAGTGTAAGAATTAATTTCTTTATGTTTTATTTCGGTTTGAACCGTTGTTTTTGTATTTTACAATCGAAACTGACACCTAAAGGGAAAGAGTGTGAATAAAACGAAAACTGAAACCAAAAAAATGGACTTTTAATGGGTTATATTATCTAATTTCTCTATTTTGGATTTTTCTATAAAATAGAATTTGAAACTTAAAAGAAAAACCAAAAATTATGTGATTGGAAAGCAAAAAGTGTAAGAAATAATTTCTTTCAGTTTTAGTTTCGGTTTGAACCGTTGTTTTTGTTTTTTTATAATCGAAACGGTAACCTAAATAGAAAAAGTGTGGGTAAAACCAGACTGAAACCAAAAAAATGAACTTTTAAAAGGTTTTACGTTCTACATTCTCAAATTTTTAATTTTTCTATAAAACCGAAACTGAAACCTAGAAAATGAAACCAATAATCAAGGATGTTGAAAGAAAAAAAGCGTAAATATTAATTTTTTTAGGTTTTAGTTTCGGTTAAAACTTTCTTTTTGATAATCGAAACGGAAACTTAAAAAAAAGTGTGGGTGAAACTGAAACTGAAATCAAAACAATAAACTTTTAAAGAATTTTACGTTCTATTTTTTCTATTTTTGATTTTTCCTTGAAAATTAAACTCAAACTAAAAGAAAAACCAATAATCAAGTTATTAGAAAGCAAAATGTGTAAATATTAATTTTTTATGTTTTTAATATCTGTTTGAACTGTTTTTTTGTTTTTTATAATCGAAACTGAAACCTAAAGGGAAATAGTGTGGGTAAAACAAGACTGAAACCAAAAAATGAACTTTTAAAAGGTTTTACGATCTAGCTTCTCGATTTTTGATTTTTCTTTAAAACCGAAACTGAAACTTGAAAGAAAAACCAATAATTAAGTAATTGGAAAGCAAAAAAGTAAAATGAATAATTTCTTTAGGTTTCAGTTTCAGTTTCAACCGTTATTTTTTTTTTTATAATCGGAACTTAAACCTAAAGAGAAAAAATGCGGGTAAAACCAAAACTGAAACCACAAAAATGAAATTTTTAAGGGTTTTACTATCTAATTTCTCGATTTTTGATTTTTCTGTAAAACCTAAATTTAAATTTAAAAGAAATACCAATAATATAGTAATTGGAAAGCAAAAAAGTGTAAGAAATAATTTCTTTATGTTTTATTTTGGATTGAACCGTTTTTTTTGTTTTTTAAAATCGAAACTGATACCTAACGGGAAATAGTGTGGGTAAAACCAAAAGTGAAACCCAAAAAATGGAATTTTAATGGGTTTTACTATGTAATTTCTCTATTTTTGATTTTTCTGTAAAATCGAAACTGAAACTTAAAAGAAAAACCAATAATTAAGTAATTGGAAAGCGAAAAAGTGTAAGAAAGAATTTCTTACGAAAAAAAAAGTGTTAGTGATACCGAAACTGAAACCAAAACAATCAACTATTAATAAGTTTTACGTTCTATTTTTTCTATTTTTTAAGGTTTCTTTGAAAAGGAACTTAAACTAAAAAAAAAACAATAATCAAGTTATGGGAAAGCAAAATGTGTAAATATTATTTTCTTTAGGTTTTAGTTTCCGTTTGAACAGTTTTTTTTTCTTTTTTTATAATCAAAACTGTAACCTAAAGAGAAAAAGTGAGGGTAAAACCAGACTCAAACCAAAAAATTAACTTTTAAAAGGTTTTACGTTCTAGATTCTCGATTTTTGATTTTTCTTTAAAACTGAAACTGAAATTTAAGAGAAAAACCAAAAATTAAGTAAGTGGAACAAATAATTTCTTTAAGTTTTAGTTTCGGTTTGAACCGTCGTTTTTGTTTTTTATAATCAAAACTTAACCTAAATAGAAAAAGTGTGGGTAAAACCGAAAGTGAAACCAGAAAACTAATTTTTAAAAGGTATTACTTTCTAATTTCTCGATTTTTGGTTTTTTCTTTAAAACCGAAACGGAAACTTTAATGAGAAATAAAGAAATAAGTAATTGGAAAGCAAAAAAGTGTAAGAAATAATTTCTTTAGGTTTTAGTTTCGGTTTGAACACTTGTTTTTGTTTTTTTATAATCGAAACTGAAACCTAAATAGAAAAAGTGTGGGTAAAACCGATACTCAAACCAAAATATGAACTTCTAAAGGGTTTTACGTTCTACTTTCTCGATTTTTGATTTTCTTTAAAACGGAAACTAAAACCTAGAAAATGAAACCAATAATGAAGAAAGTGGAAAGCAAAAAAGTGTAAATATTAATTTTTTTAGGTTTTAGTTTCGGTTTGAACTTTTTTTTGATAATCGAAACGGAAACCTAAAAAAAGTGTGGGTGAAACCGAAACTAAAACCTAAACAATAAACTATTAAAGAGTTTTACGTTCTATTTTTTCTATTTTTGATTTTTCTTTAAAAAGGAAACTCAAACTAAAAGAAAAACCAATAATTAAGTTATTGGAAAACAAAAAGTGTAAATATTAATTTTTATAGGTTTTAATTTCGTTTGAACCGTTATTTTTGTTTTTTATAATCGGAACTGAAACCTAAAGCGAAAAAATGTGAGTTAAACCAAAACTGAAAGCTCAAAAATGAAATTTTAAAGGGTTTTACTTTCTAATTTCTCGTATTTTAAATTTTGTCTTTAACACCGAAACTGAAACTAAAAAGAAAAGCCAATAATTAAGTAATTGGAAAGCAAAAAAGTGTATGTTACGTATTTTTTAATGTTTTAAGTTCTTCGTAGATTAAACGCAACAGAAAAACACAGATAACAGCTTGTATAATTTATTACACTAAACTACTAACAAATATAACAGATATAACATAAATTATATGATAACAGTGACAAATATTAAGTTACAACATTCGAAATTAATTACAAAACAAAATACTAGTTTCAAACTTCAAAATTAAATCACAATACAAAACGGTACTGGCCTGTGTCTAATACAATAAATTAAAATGAAAGTCTCAAATTCCAGTCTAGGGTGTGAATTTGGTCCCACGAAGAGATTCCGAAACAGTTCACAGTTCAATGAAATCGCCGTCTCTGAACACAAGCGGTAATTCAGAAGTATCGTAGAGATTGACGAAATAAAATCACGGCTTCCGTAGATCTAATTTCAATCACAAATCCAAGTTGAATATTCACAGCAAACACTTAATCTTTCTCAAATAACTAACTCTCTTCTTTTGAAATGAAACTGGTGTCTGAATCTCACTCTTTGTCTTCGAATAAAACTGATGACTGAATCTATCTCTCGTCACCGTCTTTTATAACGATAGGCCTATTTCTCGAACAATCTCGACATTTCCATACAACTCCAGAGCTATACACGCATATCCGTTCTTGCAAGAGACTACACATCTAGACAGGAAGTCACCAGCACTCATTTACAAACATGTGATTGGTCTACTCAATTCGAGAAAGCTCTAAAAATGTTACCCTAAATAAATAACATATTTTAGTTTAAACTTCTAAACAATAATATCGATATGGAAAAATGAATAATAGAAATGAAAATTCAAACATAATACGACATGTTGTCGTTTACAAAATATTTACACATATACATAACACTCTCCCCCTTAAAAGTAAAAAAAAAAAAAAGTTTGAACTTGTGAAAACTTTTTTTTTTGTTTAACTTATTTTACATAACATTGAACTAAAAAAACAAATTTCAGTCAACCGTTAATTATAACGAAATACTGAACCACTTAATTACCGTGACAATGTATCCGCAATGACATTGTCCGAACCACGGATATGATTAATGGACACATTGTATTGCTGCAAAATAATACTCCACCTGAGTAACCTTTGATTTTTGTTTTTCATTTTGTTCACGAACACGAGTGGATTATGGTCGGTGTAAACATTAACAATCCATGGTGAAGAACACAATTAAACATCAAAATGTTGTAAGGCTAACAACAATGCAAGTGCTTCTTTCTCAATTGTTGAATAATTTCTTTGGTGCTTATCAAGTTTTCTTGAAAAATAACACACAGGGTGGTCAACACCATTTTGCTCTTGCAACAACACAGCACCAACACCAACGTCACTCGCATCTACAGCAAGCTTAAATGGTTTGTCAAAATCGGGAGCTTTGAGGATTGGAGCATTCATGAGCATGATCTTTATCCTTTCAAAGGCAGTCTGGCAATTTTGATTCCAGGAAAATTTTACATTCTTTTTTAGTAAGGCTGTTAAAGGTGCAGCCACATCAGAAAAATTTGGACAAAATTTCCTATAATATCCTGCCATGCCCAAGAATCTCATAATACCTCTTTTATTCGTCGGCTCTGGATACTCCGCTATTGCCTGTACCTTAGCTTGGATAGGCTTCACTTTACCCCGACCAATTTCATGGCCTAAGTACACAACTGTTGCTTTACCGAATTCGCTTTTTAACAGGTTGATAGTCAACTGAGCCTCGGAACACCTCTCAAAGAATGCACGAATGTGGCTTAAATGCTCAGACCAGTCACTGCTTACTACCAGTACATCATCAATGTAAGCATACACATTTTGTAATCCTGCGATGACATGATTCATCAACCTTTGAAATGTTGCACCGGAGTTTTTCATGCCAAATGGCATAACTTGTATTGGTACAAACCATCGGGTGTTATAAAAGCTGAAATTTCTCTTGCTTGAGGAGTTAAAGGTACTTGCCAATAACCTTTGAGTAGGTCAAATTTGGTAAGGTACTTTGAGTTACCTACACGGTCAATACAATCATCCATCCGAGGAATAGGATATGAATCAGTCTTGGTCACATCATTAACCCTTCTGAAATCTGTACAGAACCTAAATGAACCATCAGACTTTGGTACCAAGATACAAGGTGAACTCCAATTACTATTTGATAACTCAATAAAATCATTTTCAAGCATGTATTGTACCTCTGACCTGATTTTTGACAATTTTATAGGATTGGCCCGATATGGATGTTGTTTTATTGGTCGAGTGTTCTCAATAACAACATCATGTTCTATGACATTGGTTCTACCAGGAACATCAGGGAACAAATGAGCAAACTCTAAAATCAAACCTTTCAACTCTTGATTTTGTTGTTGGGTTAAATGATTGAGTTTTTCATCTAAGTTCGCTAATACATGCGAATTTTTGAGTTTAACATGAGTGTCTGGAAAGCTATTTTCTATAATTTCAGGAGGAGAAGGTGGAGGATCATGATCTTCATTCACACCACTTGTCACGTTCACAGGAACAGCATTCGACACATTTGTTTTCTTTCGCACATAATAGGGTTTCAACATATTGATATGACAAAGCTGTTTGCTTTTCCTCCGATCAGGGGTAGTGATCACATAGTTTAGATCATTAATTTTCTTTTCAATTGAATAAGGTCCAAAATATTTAGCTTGAAGTGAAGAGCTTGATGTAGGCAACAAGACAAGTACTTGGTCACCAACATTAAAAGATCGCTTCCTGGCTCTTTTGTCATACCAGGTTTTCATCTCTTCCTGAGAAGACTTCAGGTTTTCCCTGGCAACATTAAAAGCATTGTGCAATCTGGTTTTGAAATCAGAGACATAATTCAACAAGCTAATTTGTGAGTTATTATCCTCCAACCATTTCTCCTTAACCAACTTCAATGGGCCGCGAACTGAGTGACCATACACCAACTCAAAAGGGCTAAATCCAGTAGACTCTTGAACAACCTCACGAACTGCAAACAACAACAAGGGAACACCCTCATCCCAGTCCTTTGAATGCTCGTGGCAGTAATTTCTAAGCATGGCTTTTAGAGTTTGGTGGAAACGTTCAAGGACACCTTGTGACTCAGGATGGTATGCACTGGATGAAACTTGATGGATGTTTAATTCATGCATGGCTTGTTGAAATAGCTTGGACATAAAATTTGAGCCTTGATCTGATTGCACAACTTTTGGAATCCCGAATATGGTATGGTAAAGAATTTAACAAGAGCTTTAACAATGTTGGGAGCAGTGATTTTTCTCAAAGGGATTGCCTCAGGGAAACGTGTAGAAGCACACATGATCGTCAAGAGGTATTCATTTCCTGCTTTGCTTTTTGGCATTGGGCCAACACAGTCGATAATGACCCTTGAGAATGGTTCTTCAAAGGCAGGAATAGGCTGCAGTGGTGCTTTTGGAATCCCCTGATTTGGTTTTCCTGTCATTTGGCAAGAATGGCATGTCTTACAAAAGTCAACGACATCTTGGCGCATCCTAGGCCAATAGAAATGCCGTCGGATACGATCTAGGGTCTTTCTTACACCTAAGTGTCCCGACAATACATGGTCATGAGCAAGACTAAGAATGTCATTCCGATAGCATTTTGGAATGACGATTTGGTGAATAACATTCCACTCTTCATCAGCAGCAACGTCAGGAGGTCTGTATTTCTCATTAGCACACCTGACTTCTGGTAGTAACAAATAGGGACAGTTCCTATTTCATTTTCATTAACAGCCAGTTGTAGAAGAGAACGAGTTTCAGGATCATTGTCCTGTTCCTCAATAAGTTTGTTTCGATGAAGAGAGTCGAAAAATGTCTGAGAGTCATCAGTAGAACTTAAAGTTGAATCAGAAATCTCATCGATGTGAGACATGAACGTATCAGACAAAGAGAAATCCTCTTTGGACTCCTGAGAACGTGTCTGAGAACGAGTAACAGCACAGGCGGGAAAAACATCAGGAAACTCTTCAACGAGTTGCTCTGTACTGGGACTAACAACAGGTGCTTCAACAACACGAACCTCTGGTACCACCTTACTACCAGCCAAATCATTCCCCAAAAGCATAGAAACACCTTCAACAGGCAATGAGGCTTTAATACCCACAGTCACTGGGCCTGAGACTAAGTCCGAATGTAAATATAATCTATGAAGAGGAATAGAAACGACGCCACCTTCTACACCAGAAATGAGCACATTGGCCCCAACGGATGACTTTTCAGAAAACGGAAGTACACTTTCCAAAATCAAACTCTGAAAAGCTCCAGTATCCCGCAGGATTTAATTGGTTGTAGATGTGAATCGCCAACAAAAGAAACAAAACCTTCAGTCATGAAAGGCTTAAATTTGTCCTCAACAATATCTTCAGGTACATCAATAATATTGGGCTTAGAATCCACAGTGGACTGAACAGGGTCAAAATCATTGGGAACCAATGATGTATCCAACGAGGGCGAAATGAAACTATGGGGTGATGGCTTGTTTTTTACCTTATAGCACTCAGAAATCAGATGGCCAGGTTTCTTACAATAAGCACATGTTTTGGATGAGAATGACATGTTTTGGGTAGATGACGAGCTTTGAGAGTAAGATGGAGTCTTCGTTTGAGAATTGGAAGTTTGCTCTTTTTTGTCTCTGTCGACATTTGCATAATATTTGAATGAGTCATTGGGTTTCTTTGTTGTGTGAGATGTTTTGCTTTTGTATGAGAAATCTTTGTGAGTTAAAGCATACTCGTCTGCCAAGACAGCAGCATCATGAATTTTGGAAGCTTTTTGTTCATCAATATAAGTTTTTATTTCTACGGGAATACATCTTTTAAACTCTTCGACTAACATGAGTTCTCTGAGTTTTGTATAATCATTTTTAATTTCTCTGGAATCACACCACCTGTCAAACAGAGTTTCTTTTTCCCGAGCAAATTCGACATAAGTTTGGCTGTCAAACTTTTTGTAACCACGAAATTTTTGTCTGTATGCCTCTGGTACCAATTCATATGCATTCAAAATGCATTTTTTTACGTGCTCGTAATCATAACTTTGCTCGGCTGTGAGCTTGGAAAATACTTCCTGAGCTTTACCCTTGAGAACACTCTGAAGTAGTACTGTCCAATATTCGGTAGGCCATTTTAGCCTAAGGGCCAATTTTTCAAATTGCTGAAAATATGTATCTACAGCTTTTTCATTGAATGGAGGTACTAAACGAATTTGTCTGGAAGCATCAAAATTATCCAACTGCATTCGGACAACCTTTTCTTCTGTCTGTGCCTTTCTCATACTGATTTCTTTATCAGCTTTAATGCGTTCTATTTGTATTTCGGCATCAAGAACAAGGCGTTTGTTTTCTTGTTCTGCCTCAATACGTTTTTGTTCTGCCTCAATACGTTTATTTTCTTGTTCTGCTTCAATACGTTTATTTTCTTGTTCTGCTTCAATACGTTTATTTTCTTGTTCTGCTTCAATACGTTTTTGTTCTGCCTCGAGTCGTTTGCTTTCAATTTCTAAACGAAATTTCATTTCCATTTCCATTTTTTTTAATTCGAAATCTGGGTCAAAATGAGCGACAGGCAATTGTTGTGCAACTGTTTGAGGTAAAACTTTTTGGCTGACCAAATGTTCAACAATAATTTGTTTAATATCTGCTTTCTTCATTGATTGCTTCACTTCTAAATTAAAATGTTTACCAACATCAAGTAATTCAGATTTTTTTAATTCACTGATTAATTCGAAAGAGGGATTCCGATTAAATTCGTTTATAAAATCTTCAAGTTCGAATGCCATTTTAAATATACAAGCTGTCTATCTGTATAGAATATAAATTTTATTTTATAATAAAATTAAATTGTTTGTTCGATATCCCGGACGAGCCCCCAATTTTCTGTTACGTATTTTTTAATGTTTTAAGTTCTTCGTAGATTAAACGCAACAGAAAAACACAGATAACAGCTTGTATAATTTATTACACTAAACTACTAACAAATATAACAGATATAACATAAATTATATGATAACAGTGACAAATATTAAGTTACAACATTCGAAATTAATTACAAAACAAAATACTAGTTTCAAACTTCAAAATTAAATCACAATACAAAACGGTACTGGCCTGTGTCTAATACAATAAATTAAAATGAAAGTCTCAAATTCCAGTCTAGGGTGTGAATTTGGTCCCACGAAGAGATTCCGAAACAGTTCACAGTTCAATGAAATCGCCGTCTCTCAACACAAGCGGTAATTCAGAAGTATCGTAGAGATTGACGAAATAAAATCACGGCTTCCGTAGATCTAATTTCAATCACAAATCTAAGTTGAATATTCACAGCAAACACTTAATCTTTCTCAAATAACTAACTCTCTTCTTTTGAAATGAAACTGGTGTCTGAATCTCACTCTTTGTCTTCGAATAAAACTGATGACTAAATCTATCTCTCGTCACCGTCTTTTATAACGATAGGCCTATTTCTCGAACAATCTCGACATTTCCATACAACTCCAGAGCTATACACGCATATCCGTTCTTGCAAGAGACTACACATCTAGACAGGAAGTCACCAGCACTCATTTACAAACATGTGATTGGTCTACTCAATTCGAGAAAGCTCTAAAAATGTTACCCTAAATAAATAACATATTTTAGTTTAAACTTCTAAACAATAATATCGATATGGAAAAATGAATAATACAAATGAAAATTCAAACACAATACGACATGTTGTCGTTTACAAAATATTTACACATATACATAACAGTGTAAGAAAGAATTTCTACGAAAAAAAAGTGTTAGTGAAACCGAAACTGAAACCAAAACAATAAACTATTAAAAAGTTTTACGTTCTATTTTTTCTATTTTTGATTTTTCTTTGAAAAGTAACCTTAAACTAAAAGAAAAACCAATAATCAAGTTATTGGAAAGCAAAAAAGGTAAATATTAATTTTTTCTGGTTTTAGTTTCGGTTTGAATCGTTTTTTTATTTTACAATCGAAACTGAAACCTAAAGAGAAATTGTAAGGGTAAAACTAAAACTGAAATCAAAAAATGGTCTTTTAAAGGGTTTTACTATCCGATTTGTAGATTTTTGATTTTTCTGTAAAACCGAAACTGAAACTTAAAAGAAAAACCAATAATTAAGTAATTGGAAAGCAAAAAAGTGTAAGAAATAATTTCTTTAGATTTTAGTTTCGGTTTTAACCTTTTTTTTTTTTATAATCGAAACTGTAACCTAAATAGAAAAAGTGTGGGTAAAACCGATACTGAAACCAAAAAATGAAATTTTAAAGGGTTTTACGTTTTACTTTCTCGATTCCTGATTTTTCTTTAAAACCGAAACAAACCTAGAAAATCAAACCAATAATCAAGAAAGTGGAAAGCAAAAAAGTGTAAATATTAATTTTTTTAGGTTTTAGTTTCGGTTTGAACTTTTTTTTTGATAATCGAAACGGAAACTTAAAAGAAGGGTGGGTGAAAGAGAAACTGAATCCGAAACAATAAACTATTAAATTGTTTAACGTTCTATTTTTTCTATTTTTGATTTTTCTTTGAAAAGGAAACTCCAACTAAAAAAACTGTAATCTATATAGAAATAGTGTGGGTAAAACCAAAAGTGAAACCAAAAAAATGGACTTTAATGGATTTCTTTTGTTTTGTTTTGACAGCTTTAATTACAAATTCTTTTGCTCATGGACATGTTCCATCTATGCTTAAAATAGCCAGAGTAATACCTATTTTTAAGTCTGGTAATAAGGAAGATGTGGGAAACTATAGACCAATCTCTCTGTTGACTATTTTCTGAAAAGTTTTTCAAGGCATTATGAAAATTCGTTTAATGTCCCTTTTAAATAAGTTTAAAATTTTACATCCTAACCAATTTTGATTTCAGTCGGGTAAAAGTACTGAACATGCAATCTCTAAGCTTTTAACTCTTGTAATTAACTCAATGAATGCTCATTATTGTCCTTTGGTTATTTTTTTTTATTTTAAAAAAGCTTTTGATTCAATTGCTCATTTTCTTTTAATTAAAAAACTTGAACATTATGGTATTAGAGGTACTGCTCTAAAGTGGTTTAAATCTTATTTGCAAAACAGAGAACAATTTGTTGATGTTAAAGGTTCAAAGTCCTCAAATATTGTTATTAAATGTGGGGTTCCACAAGGTTCTATCTTAGGCCCAATTTTGTTTTTGATTTATGTCAATGATGTTTTTAGTTTGCCTTTGAAGGGTACTTTGATTGGTTATGCTGATGACTTGACTCTTGTTTTTTCAAATTCTGATTCCCAAAATTATAATGACGCTATACATGACCTTAAAATCCTTAAGAAATGGTTTCAAACTAATTTATTGATTGTTAATATTAAAAAACTGTGTGTATGAGATTTGGATTTTCAAAATGTAATATGCAACCTATCAAGTTTCATAATTTTTCTTGTCTGTTTGATAATTGTAGTTGTCCTGTTTTTAATTTTGTTGCTAAATATAAATACTTGGGAATTTTACTAGACAATCATTTAAGCTGTTCTTCTCATATTGTTTCTGTAACTCAGAAATTGAGATATATTGGTATCATGCTGCAACCTTTAAGAATTATTTTACCTTTTAAGTTTTTGAAAATTACATATATTGGCCTTTATCAGTCTGTTTTACAATATGGTTTGATTTTTTGGGGTGGAGCTTATAAGTCTCACATTAACCATTTACAAATTTTTCATAATCGATTTTTGCATATGCTTTTTATTAATGAAATTAATTTTTCTAATTTAAATATTTTTACTTTGCACAAGTTGTATTTATTTAAACTTGGTTGTTATGGTTTGAAATATATACGTGATTTTCCAACTGTTAATTTCGATTATAACACAAGAAGTTCTTGTCATGTTAAGTTTCGCATTCCTACAACTAAATACACTTTTATGTTTCATCAATTTTTGGTAATAGTTGCATATTTTTTAAATTACCTTCCCACTGATTTGATTAAGGAATCTTGTCATGCCAAGCAGAAGTTATTGTTGAAAAATTGGCTATTTACTTCTGAGCAGCCTAATAATTTTGTTGTTTCTGATTTGTATTGTTCGTTAGATTATTTTTTTTAAATATTTTTGTTTTTTCTTCTGATTTTGTATTTTTTGTGTTCTTGATTTATTTTTATCTCGTTTTGTATTAACTTGTGTTTTATTTTATTTTTTAAGTCCATTTTGTAATGAATTGTTGAGCCTTACAGTACGAGTCCTAGAACTCATTGTTTGGCTCTTTCGTTATTATATTTTGTATTAAAAGTTAATTAATCAATTTATTATTATTATTATTATTTACTATCTAATTTCTCGATTTTTGATTTTTCTGTAAAACCGAAACTGAAACTTGAAAGAAAAACCAATAATTAAGTAATTGGAAAGCAAAAAGTAAAATGAATAATTTCTTTAGGTTTTAGTTTCTGTTTCAACCGTTATTTTTTTTTTATAATCGGAACTTAAACCTAAAGAGAAAAAAATGCGGGTTAAACCAAAACTGAAACCACAAAAATGAAATTTTTAAGGGTTTTACTATCTAATTTCTCGATTTTTGATTTATCTGTAAAACCGAAAATTAAATTTAAAAGAAATACCAATAATAAAGTAATTGAAAGCAAAAAAGTGTAAGAAATAATTTCTTTGTTTTATTTCGGTTTGAACCGTTGTTTTTCTTTTTTTATAATCGAAACTGAAACCTAAAGGGAAATAGTGTGGGTAAAACCAAAAAAATGGACTTTAATGGGTTTTACTATCTAATTTCTCGATTTTTGATTTTTCTGTAAAACCGAAACTGAAACTTAAAAGAACAACGAAAAATGAAGTAATTGGAAAGCAAAAAAGTGTAAAAAATAATTTCTTTAAGTTTTAGTTTCGGTTTCAACCGTTGTTTTTGTTTTTTTATAATCGAAACTGTAACCTAAATAGAAAAAGTGTGGGTAAAACCGAAAGTGAAACCGAAAAAATTAACTTTTAATGGGGTTTACTTTCTAATTTCTCGTTTTTTGATTTTTCTTTAAAACCGAAACTGAAACTTCAAAGAAATACCAATAATAAAGTAATTGAAAAGCAAAAAAGTGTAAGAAATAATTTCTTTATGTTTTATTTCGGTTTGAACCGTTGTTTTTGTTTTTTACAATCGAAACTGAAACCTAAATAAAAAAAGTGTGGGTATAACCAGACTAAAACCAAAAAAATGAACTTTTATAATGTTTTACGTTCTAGATTCTCGATTTTTGATTTTTCTTTAAAACCGAAACTGAAATTTAAAAGAAAAACCAAAAATAAAGTAATTGGAAAGGAAAAAAGGTAAATATTATTTTTTTATGGTTTTAGTTTCGGTTTCAACCGTTGTTTTTGTTTTTCACAATCGAAACTGACACCTAAAGGGAAAGAGTGTGGGTAAAACCAAAACTGAAATCAAAAAATGGTCTTTTAAAGGTTTTTACTATCCGATTTGTCGATTTTTGATTTTTCTGTAAAACCGGAACTGAAACTTAAAACAAAAACGAATAATAAAGTAATTGGAAAGCAAAAAAGTGTAAGAATTAATTTCTTTATATATTTTTAGGTTTAAACAGTTTTTTTTTGTTTTTTTTTACAATCGAAACTGACTCTTAAAGGGAAAGAGTGTGGGTCAAACCAAAAGTTAAACCCAAAAAATGGACTTTTAATGGGTTATACTATCTAATTTCTCTATTTTGGATTTTTCTGTAAAATCGAATTTGAAACTTAAAAGAAAAACCAAAAATGAAGTAATTGGAAAGCAAAAAGTGTATGAAAAAATGTCTTTAAGTTTTACTTTCGGTTTGAACCGTTGTTTTTGTTTTTTTATAATATAAACTGTAACCTAAATAGAAAAAGTGTGGGTAAAACAAGACTGAAACCTGAAAAATGAGCTTTTAAAAGGTTTTACGTTCGAGATACTCGATTTTTTAATTTTTTTCTTTAAAACCGAAACTGAAACTTGAAAGAAAAACCAATATTTACGTAATTGGAAAGCAAAAAAGTGAAATGAATAATTTCTTTAGGTTTTAGTTTCGGTTTGAACCGTGATTTTTGTTTTTTTTATAATCGGAACTTAAACCTAAAGAGAAAAAGTGTGGGTAAAACCGATACTGAAACCAAAAAATGAACTTTTAAAAAGTTTTACGTTCTACTTTTTCGGTTTTTGATTTTTCTCTAAAACCGAAACAAACCTAGAAAAAATGAAACCAATAATCAAGAAAGTGGAAAGCAAAAAAGTGTAAATATTAATTTTTTTAGGTTTTAGTTTCGGTTTGAACTTTTTTTTGGATAATCGAAACGGAAACCTAAAAGAAGGGTTGGTGAAACAGAAACTGAAACCGAAACAATAAACTATTAAAGAGTTTTACGTTCTATTTTTTCTATTTTTTATTTTTCTTTGAAAAGGAAACTCAAACTAAAAGAAAAACCAATTATCAAGTTATTGGAAAGCAAAGTGTGTAAATATTATTTTCTTTAGGTTTTACTTTCGGTTTAAACCGTCGTTTTTGTTTTTTTTATAATCAAAACTGTAACCTAAATAGGAAAAGTGTGGGTAAAACAAGACTGAAACCAAAAAATGAACTTTTAAAAGGTTTTACGTTCTAGATTCTCGATTTTTGATTTTTCTTTAAACCGAAACTGAAACTTGAAAGAAAAACCAATAATTAAGTAATTGGAAAGCAAAAAAGTGTAAAAAATAATCTCTTTAAGTTTTAGTTTCGGTTTCAACCGTTATTTTTTTTTTATAATCGGAACTTAAACCTAAAGAGAAAAAATGCTGGTTAAAGCAAAACTGAAACCACAAAAATGAAATTTTTAAGGGTTTTACTATCTAATTTCTCGATTTTTGATTTTTCTGTAAAACCGAAATTTAAATTTAAAAGAAATACCAATAATAAAGTAATTGGAAAGCAAAAAAGTGTAAGAAATAATTTCTTTATGTTTTATTTCGGTTTGAACCGTTTTTTTGTTTTTTAAAATCAAAACTGATAACTAAAGGGAAATAGTGTGGGTAAAACCAAAACTGAAATCAAAAAATGGTCTTTTAAAGGGTTTTACTATCCGATTTGTCGATTTTTGATTTTTCTGTAAAACCGGAACTGAAACTTAAAACAAAAACGAATAATAAAGTAATTGGAAAGCAAAAAAGTGTAAGAATTAATTTCTTTATATTTTTTTTAGGTTTAAACAGTTTTTTTTTTTTTTTTACAATCGAAACTAAATCCTAAAGGGAAAGAGTGTGGGTAAAACCAAAAGTGAAACCCAAAAAATGGATTTTTAATGGGTTTTACTATGTAATTTCTCTATTTTTGATTTTTCTGTAAAATCGAAACTGAAACTTAAAAGAAAAACCAAAAATGAAGTAATTGGAAAGGAAAAAGGTGTAAGAAAAATTTCTTTAAGCTTTAGTTTCCGTTTGAAACGTTGTTTTTGTTTTTTATAATCGAAACTGTAACCTAAATAGAAAAAAGTGGGTAAAACCGAAACTGAAAACAAAAAATGAACTAAACGGTTTTACTTTCTAATTTCTCGATTTTGATTCATCTTTAAAACCGAAACTGAAACTTAAAAGAAACACCAATAATTAAGTAATTGGAAAGCAAAAAATGGTAAGAAATAATTTCTTTAGGTTTTCGTTTCTGTTTGAACCGTTGTTTTTGTTTTTTATAATCGAAGCTGAAACGTAAATAGAAAAAGTGTGGGTAAAACCAGACTGAAACCAAAAAAATGAACTTTTAAAAGGTTTTACGTTCTAGATTCTCAATTTTTTAATTTTTCTTTAAAACCGAAACTAAAACCTAGAAAATGAAACCAATAATCAAGGATGTTGAAAGAAAAAAAGCGGAAATATTAATTTTTTTAGGTTTTAGTTTCGGTTTAAACTTTTTTTTTGATAATCGAAACGGAAACCAAAAAAAAGTGTGCGTGAAACCGAAACTGAAATCAAAACAATAAACTTTTAAAGAGTTTTACGTTCTATTTTTTCTATTTTTGATTTTTCTTTAAAACCGAAACTCAAACTAGAAAGAAAAACCAATAATCAAGTTATTGGAAAGCAAAAAAAGTAAATATAAATTTTTATAGGTTTTAATTTCTTTTGAACCGCTATTTTTGTTTTTTATAATCGGAACTGAAATCTAACGATAAAAAAATGTGAGTAAAACCAAAACTGAAAGCTCAAAAATGAAATTTTAAAGGGTTTTACTTTCTAATTTTTCGTTTTTTGATTTTTCATTAAAATCGAAACTGAAACTTAAAAGAAAAACCAATAATTAAGTAATTGGAAAGCAAAAAAGTGTAAGAAAGAATTTCTTACGAAAAAAAAAGTGTAAGTGAAACCGAAACTGAAACGAAAACAATAAACTATTAATAAGTTTTACGTTCTATTTTTTTTATATTTTTGATGTTTCTTTCAAAAGGAACCTTAAACTAAAAAAAAAACAATAATCAAGTTATTGGAAAGCAAAATGTGTAAATATTATTTTTTTTAGGTTTTAGTTTCGGTTTGAACAGTTGTTTTTGTTTTTTATAATCGGAACTGAAACCTGGATAGAAAAAGTGTGAATAAAACCGAAACAGAAACAAAAAAATGGACTTTTAAAGGGTTTTACTATCTAATTTCTCGTTTTTTGATTTTTCTGTAAAACCGAAACTGAAACTTAAAAGAAAAACCAGTAATAAAGTAATTTGAAAGCAAAAAAGTGTAAGAATTAATTTCTTTATGTTTTATTTCGGTTTGAACCGTTGTTTTTGTATTTTACAATCGAAACTGACACCTAAAGGGAAAGAGTGTGGGTAAAACGAAAACTGAAACCAAAAAAATGGACTTTTAATGGGTTATACTATCTAATTTCTCTATTTTGGATTTTTCTATAAAATAGAATTTGAAACTTAAAAGAAAAACCAAAAATTATGTGATTGGAAAGCAAAAAGTGTAAGAAATAATTTCTTTCAGTTTTAGTTTCGGTTTGAACCGTTGTTTTTGTTTTTTTATAATCGAAACGGTAACCTAAATAGAAAAAGTGTGGGTAAAACCAGACTGAAACCAAAAAAATGAAATTTTAAAAGGTTTTACGTTCTAGATTCTCGATTTTTGATTTTTCTTTAAAACCCAAACTAAAATTTAGGAGAAAAACCAAAAATAAAGTAATTGGAAAGCAGAAAAAGTGTAACAAATAATTTTTTTAAGTTTTAATTTCGGTTTGAACCGTCGTTTTTGTTTTTTTTATAGTCAAAACTGTAACCTAAATAGAAAAAGTGTGGGTAAAACCGAAAGTGAAACCAAAAAAATGAATTTTTAAAGGGTTTTACTTTCCAATTTCTCGATTTTTGTTATTTTCTTTAAATCCGAAACTGAAACTTTAATGAAAAACCAATAATTAAGTAATTGGAAAGCAAAAAAAGGGTAAGAAATAATTTCTTTAGGTTTTGGTTTCTGTTTGAACCGTTGTTTTTGTTTTTTATAATCGAAGCTGAAACGTAAATAGAAAAAGTGTTGGTAAAACCAGACTGAAACCAAAAAAATGAACTTTTAAAAGGTTTTACGTTCTAGATTCTCAAATTTTTAATTTTTCTTTAAAACCGAAACTGAAACCTAGAAAATGAAACCAATAATCAAGGATGTTGAAAGAAAAAAAGCGTAAATATTAATTTTTTTAGGTTTTAGTTTCGGTTAAAACTTTCTTTTTGATAATCGAAACGGAAACTTAAAAAAAAGTGTGGGTGAAACTGAAACTGAAATCAAAACAATAAACTTTTAAAGAGTTTTACGTTCTATTTTTTCTATTTTTGATTTTTCCTTGAAAAGGAAACTCAAACTAAAAGAAAAACCAATAATCAAGTTATTAGAAAGCAAAATGTGTAAATATTAATTTTTTATGGTTTTAATATTTGTTTGAACTGTTTTTTTTGTTTTTTTATAATCAAAACTGTAACCTAAATAGAAAAAGTTTGGTTAAAACAAGACTGAAACCAAAAAAATGAACTTTTAAAAGGTTTAACGTTCTAGATTCTCGATTTTTGATTTTTCTTTAAAACCGAAACTGAAACTTGAAAGAAAAACCAATAATTAAGTAATTGGAAAGCAAAAAAGTAAAATGAATAATTTCTTTAGGTTTTAGTTTCGGTTTCAACCGTTATTTATTTTTTTTGTATAATCGGAACTGAAACCTAAAGAGAAAAAATGTGGGTTAAACCAAAACTGAAACCACAAAAATGAAATTTTTAATGGTTTTACTATCTAATTTCTCGATTTTTGATTTTTCTGTAAAACCGAAATTTAAATTTAAAAGAAATACCAATAATAAAGTAATTGGAAAGCAAAAAAGTGTAAGAAATAATTTCTTTAGGTTTTAGTTTCGGTTTGAACACTTGTTTTTGTTTTTTTATAATCGAAACTGAAACCTAAATAGAAAAAGTGTGGGTAAAACCGATACTCAAACCAAAATATGAACTTCTAAAGGGTTTTACGTTCTACTTTCTCGATTTTTGATTTTTCTTTGAAAAGTAACCTTAAACTAAAAGAAAAACCAATAATCAAGTTATTGGAAAGCAAAAAAGGTAAATATTAATTTTTTCTGGTTTTAATTTCGGTTTGAATCGTTTTTTTATTTTACAATCGAAACTGAAACCTAAAGAGAAATTGTAAGGGTAAAACTAAAACTGAAATCAAAAAATGGTCTTTTAAAGGGTTTTACTATCCGATTTGTAGATTTTTGATTTTTCTGTAAAACCGAAACTGAAACTTAAAAGAAAAACCAATAATTAAGTAATTGGAAAGCAAAAAAGTGTAAGAAATAATTTCTTTAGATTTTAGTTTCGGTTTGAACCTTTTTTTTTTTAATAATCGAAACTGTAACCTAAATAGAAAAAGTGTGGGTAAAACCGATACTGAAACCAAAAAATGAACTTTTAAAGGGTTTTACGTTTTACTTTCTCGATTCCTGATTTTTCTTTAAACCGAAACAAACCTAGAAAATCAACCAATAATCAAGAAAGTGGAAAGCAAAAAAGTGTAAATATTAATTTTTTTAGGTTTTAATTTCGGTTTGAACTTTTTTTTTGATAATCGAAACGGAAACCTAAAAGAAGGGTGGGGTGAAACCGAAACTGAAACTTAAAAGTAAAACGATTAATAAGTAATTGGAAGCAAAAAGTGTAAGAAATAATTTCTTTATGTTTTATTTCGGTTTTGAACCGTTGTTTGTTTTTTTTACCATCGAAACTGACACCTAAGGGAAAGAGTGTGGGTTAAAATCAATAGTGAAACCCAAAAAATGGACTTTTAATGGGTTATACTATCTAATTTCTCTATTTTTGATTTTCTGTAAAATCGAATTTGAAACTTAAAGAAAAACCAATAATTACGTAATTGGAAAGCAAAAAAGTGAAATGAATAATTTCTTTAGGTTTAGTTTCGGTTTGACCGGTGATTTTTGTTTTTTTTATAATCGGAACTTAAACCTAAAGAGAAAAAGTGTGGGTAAAACCGATACTGAAACCAAAAAATGAACTTTTAAAAAGTTTTACGTTCTACTTTCTCGGTTTTTGATTTTTCTTTAAAACCGAAACAAACCTAGAAAATCAAACCAATAATCAAGAAAGTGGAAAGCAAAAAAGTGTAAATATTAATTTTTTTAGGTTTTAGTTTCGGTTTGAACTTTTTTTTTGATAATCGAAACGGAAACCTAAAAGAAGGGTGGGTGAAAGAGAAACTGAATCCGAAACAATAAACTATTAAATTGTTTAACGTTCTATTTTTTCTATTTTTGATTTTTCTTTGAAAAGGAAACTCCAACTAAAAAAACTGTAATCTATATAGAAATAGTGTGGGTAAAACCAAAGTGAAACCAAAAAAATGGACTTTAATGGATTTCTTTTGTTTTGTTTTGACAAGCTTTAATTACAAATTCTTTTGCTCATGGACATGTTCCATCTATGCTTAAAATAGCCAGAGTAATACCTATTTTTAAGTCTGGTAATAAGGAAGATGTGGGAAACTATAGACCAATCTCTCTGTTGACTATTTTCTGAAAAGTTTTTCAAGGCATTATGAAAATTCGTTTAATGTCCCTTTTAATAAGTTTAAAATTTTACATCCTAACCAATTTTGATTTCAGTCGGGTAAAAGTACTGAACATGCAATCTCTAAGCTTTTAACTCTTGTAATTAACTCAATGAATGCTCATTATTGTCCTTTGGTTATTTTTTTTTATTTTAAAAAGCTTTTGATTCAATTGCTCATTTTCTTTTAATTAAAAAACTTGAACATTATGGTATTAGAGGTACTGCTCTAAAGTGGTTTAAATCTTATTTGCAAAACAGAGAACAATTTGTTGATGTTAAAGGTTCAAAGTCCTCAAATATTGTTATTAAATGTGGGGTTCCACAAGGTTCTATCTTAGGCCCAATTTTGTTTTTGATTTATGTCAATGATGTTTTTAGTTTGCCTTTGAAGGGTACTTTGATTGGTTATGCTAATGACTTGACTCTTGTTTTTTCAAATTCTGATTCCCAAATTATAATGACGCTATACATGACCTTTAAAATCCTTAAGAAATGGTTTCAAACTAATTTATTGATTGTTAATATTAAAAAACTGTGTGTATGAGATTTGGATTTTCAAAATGTAATATGCAACCTATCAAGTTTCATAATTTTTTCTTGTCTGTTTGATAATTGTAGTTGTCCTGTTTTTAATTTTGTTGCTAAATATAAATACTTGGGAATTTTACTAGACAATCATTTAAGCTGTTCTTCTCATATTGTTTCTGTAACTCAGAAATTGAGATATATTGGTATCATGCTGCAACCTTTAAGAATTTATTTTACCTTTTAAGTTTTTGAAAATTACATATATTGGCCTTTATCAGTCTGTTTTACAATATGGTTTGATTTTTTGGGGGGTGGAGCTTATAGTCTCACATTAACCATTTACAAATTTTTCATAATCGATTTTTGCATATGCTTTTTATTAATGAAATTAATTTTTCTAATTTAAATATTTTTACTTTGCACAAGTTGTATTTATTTAAACTTGGTTGTTATGGTTTGAAATATATACGTGATTTTCCAACTGTTAATTTCGATTATAACACAAGAAGTTCTTGTCATGTTAAGTTTCGCATTCCTACAACTAAATACACTTTTATGTTTCATCAATTTTTGGTAATAGTTGCATATTTTTTAAATTACCTTCCCACTGATTTGATTAAGGAATCTTGTCATGCCAAGCAGAAGTTATTGTTGAAAAATTGGCTATTTACTTCTGAGCAGCCTAATAATTTTGTTGTTTCTGATTTGTATTGTTCGTTAGATTATTTTTTTTAAATATTTTTGTTTTTTCTTCTGATTTTGTATTTTTTGTGTTCTTGATTTATTTTTATCTCGTTTTGTATTAACTTGTGTTTTATTTTATTTTTTAAGTCCATTTTGTAATGAATTGTTGAGCCTTACAGTACGAGTCCTTGAACTCATTGTTTGGCTCTTTCGTTATTATATTTTGTATTTAAAGTTAATTAATAAATTTATTATCATTATTATTATTTATTATCTAATTTCTCGATTTTTGATTTTTCTGTAAAACCGAAACTGAAACTTGAAAGAAAAACCAATAATTAAGTAATTGGAAAGCAAAAAGTAAAATGAATAATTTCTTTAGGTTTTAGTTTCTGTTTCAACCGTTATTTTTTTTTTTATAATCGGAACTAAACCTAAAGAGAAAAAAATGCGGGTTAAACCAAAACTGAAACCTCAAAAATGAAATTTTTAAGGGTTTTACTATCTAATTTCTCGATTTTTGATTTATCTGTAAAACCGAAAATTAAATTTCAAAGAATACCAATAATAAAGTAATTGAAAGCAAAAAAGTGTAAGAAATAATTTCTTTGTTTTATTTCGGTTTGAACCGTTTTTTTTTTTGTTTTTTAAAATCAAACTGTTACCTAAAGGGAAATAGTGTGGGTAAACCAAATCTGAAACCAAAAAAAATGGACTTTAATGGGTTTTACTATCTAATTTCTCGATTTTGATTTTTTCTGTAAAACTGAAACTGAAACTTAAAAGAACAACGAAAAATGAAGTAATTCGAAAGCAAAAAAGTGTAAGAAATAATTTCTTTAAGTTTTAGTTTCGGTTTGAACCGTTGTTTTTGTTTTTTTATAATCGAAACTGTAACCTAAATAGAAAAAGTGTGGGTAAATAACAAGACTGAAATCAAAAAATGAACTTTTAATAGGGTTTACTTTCTAATTTCTCGTTTTTTGATTTATCTTTAAAACCGAAACTGAAACTTAAAAGAAAAACCAGTAATAAAGTAATTGGAAAGCAAAAAAAGAGTAAGAATTAATTTCTTTATGTTTTATTTCGGTTTGAACCGTTTGTTTTGTTTTTTACAATCGAAACTGAAACCTAAATAAAAAAAGTGTGGGTATAACCAGACTAAACCAAAAAAATGAACTTTTATAATGTTTTACGTTCTAGATTCTCGATTTTTGATTTTTCTTTAAAAACCGAAACTGAAATTTAAAAGAAAAACCAAAAATAAAGTAATTGGAAAGCAAAAAAGGTAAATATTAATTTTTTATGGTTTAGTTTCGGTTTCAACCGTTGTTTTTGTTTTTTACAATCGAAACTGACACCTAAAGGGGAAGAGTGTGGGTAAAACCAAAACTGAAATCAAAAAATGGCTTTTAAAGGTTTTTACTATCCGATTTTGTCGATTTTTGATTTTTTCTGTAAAACCGGAACTGAAACTTAAAACAAAACGAATAATAAAGTAATTGGAAAGCAAAAAAGTGTAAGAATTAATTTCTTTATATATTTTTAGGTTTAAACAGTTTTTTTTTGTTTTTTTTTACAATCGAAACTGACTCTTAAAGGGAAAGAGTGTGGGTCAAACCAAAAGTTAAACCCAAAAAATGGACTTTTAATGGGTTATACTATCTAATTTCTCTATTTTGGATTTTTCTGTAAAATCGAATTTGAAACTTAAAAGAAAAACCAAAATGAAGTAATTGGAAAGCAAAAAGTGTATGAAAAAATGTCTTTAAGTTTTACTTTCGATTTGAACCGTTTGTTTTTGTTTTTTTATAATATAAACTGTAACCTAAATAGAAAAAGTGTGGGTGTAAAACAAGACTGAAACCTGAAAAATGAGCTTTTAAAAGGTTTTACGTTCGAGATACTCGATTTTTTAATTTTTTTCTTTAAAACCGAAACTGAAACTTGAAAGAAAAACCAATATTTACGTAATTGGAAAGCAAAAAAGTGAAATGAATAATTTCTTTAGGTTTTATTTTCGGTTTGAACCGTGATTTTTGTTTTTTTTTTTATAATCGGAACTTAAACCTAAAGAGAAAAAGTGTGGGTAAAACCGATACTGAAACCAAAAAATGAACTTTTAAAAAGTTTACGTTCTACTTTTTCGGTTTTTGATTTTTCTCTAAAACCGAAACAAACCTAGAAAAATGAAACCAATAATCAAGAAAGTGGAAAGCAAAAAAGTGTAAATATTAATTTTTTAGGGTTTTAGTTTCGGTTTGAACTATTTTTGGATAATCGAACGGAAACCTAAAAGAAGGGTGTTGGTGAAACAGAAACTGAAACCGAAACAATAAACTATTAAGAGTTTTACGTTCTATTTTTTCTATTTTTATTTTTCTTTGAAAAGGAAACTCAACTAAAGAAAAACCCAATTATCAAGTATTGAAAAGCAAAAAGTGTAAATATTAATTTTTATAGGTTTTAGTTTCGGTTTGAACCGTCGTTTTTGTTTTTTTTTATAATCAAAACTGTAACCTATATAAAAAAGTGTTGGTAAAACAAGACTGAAACCAAAAATGAACTTTTAAAAGGTTTTACGTTCTACATTCTCGATTTTTGATTTTTCTTTAAACCGAAACTGAAACTTGAAAAAAAAACCAATAATTAAGTAATTGGAAAGCAAAAAAGTGTAAAAAATAATCTCTTTAAGTTTTAGTTTCGGTTTCAACCGTTATTTTTTTTTTATAATCGGAACTTAAACCTAAAGAGAAAAAATGCTGGTTAAAGCAAAACTGAAACCACAAAAATGAAATTTTTAAGGGTTTTACTATCTAATTTCTCGATTTTTGATTTTTCTGTAAAACCGAAACTAAAACTTAAAAGAAATACCAATAATAAAGTAATTGGAAAGCAAAAAAGTGTAAGAAATAATTTCTTTATGTTTTATTTCGGTTTGAACCGTTTTTTTGTTTTTTAAAATCAAAACTGATAACTAAAGGGAAATAGTGTGGGTAAAACCAAAACTGAAATCAAAAAATGGTCTTTTAAAGGGTTTTACTATCCGATTTGTCGATTTTTGATTTTTCTGTAAACCGGAACTGAAACTTAAACAAAAACGAATAATAAAGTAATTGGAAAGCAAAAAAGTGTAAGAATTAATTTCCTTATATTTTTTTTAGGTTTTTTCTTAAACAGTTTTTTTTTTTTTTTTTACAATCGAAACTAAATCCTAAAGGGGAAAGAGTGTGGGTAAAACCAAAAGTGAAACCCAAAAAATGGATTTTTAATGGTTTTACTATGTAATTTCTCTATTTTTGATTTTTCTGTAAAATCGAAACTGAAACTTAAAAGAAAAACCAATAGTTAAGTAATTGTAAAGCAAAAAAGTGTAAGCAAGAATTTCTTGCGAAAAAAAGTGTAAGTAAAACCGAAACTGAAACCAAAACAATAAACTATTAATAAGTTTTACGTTCTATTTTTCTATTTTTTAAGGTTTCTTTGAAAGGAACTTTAAACTAAAAAACATTACAATAATCACGTTATGGGAAAGCAAAAATGTGTAAATATTATTTTCTTTAGGATTTAGTTTTCCGTTTTAACAGTTTTTTTTTCTTTTTTTATAATCAGAACTGTAACCTAAATAGAAAAAGTGAGGGTAAACCAGACTCAAACCAAAAAATTAACTTTTAAAAGGTTTATGTTCTAGATTCTCGATTTTTGATTTTTCTTTAAAACTGAAACTGAAATTCAAGAGAAAACCAAAATTAGTAATTGGAAAGCAAGAAAGTGGAACAAATAATTTCTTTAAGTTTTAGTTTCGGTTTGAACCGTCGTTTTTGTTTTTTTATAATCAAAACTTAACCTAAATAGAAAAAGTGTGGGTAAAACCGAAAGTGAAACCAGAAAACTAATTTTTAAAAGGTATTACTTTCTAATTTCTCGATTTTTGGTTTTTTCTTTAAAACCGAAACGGAAACTTTAATGAAAAACCAATAATTAAGTAATTGGAAAGCAAAAAAGTGTAAGAAATAATTTCTTTAGGTTTTAGTTTCGGTTTGAACACTTGTTTTTGTTTTTTTATAATCGAAACTGAAACCTAAATAGAAAAAGTGTGGGTAAAACCGATACTCAAACCAAAATATGAACTTCTAAATGGTTTTACGTTCTACTTTCTCGATTTTTGATTTTCTTTAAAACGGAAACTAATACCTAGAAAATGAAACCAATAATGAAGAAAATGGAAAGCAAAAAAGTGTAAATATTAATTTTTTTTAGGTTTTAGTTTCGGTTTGAACTTTTTTTGATAATCGAAACGGAAACCTAAAAAAAGTGTGGGTGAAACCGAAAGTAAAACCTAAACAATAAACTATTAAAGAGTTTTACGTTCTATTTTTTTCTATATTTGATTTTTCTTTAAAAAGTAAACTCAAACTAAAAGAAAAACCAATAATTAAGTTATTGGAAAGCAAAAAGTGTAAATATTAATTTTTATAGGTTTTAATTTCGTTTGAACCGTTATTTTTGTTTTTTATTATCGGAACTAAAACCTAAAGCGAAAAAATTTGAGTAAAACCAAAACTGAAAGCTCAAAAATAAAATTTTAAAGGGTTTTACTCTCTAATTTTTCGTTTTTTGATTTTTCATTAAAACCGAAACTAAAACTTAAAAGAAAAACCAATAATTAAGTAATTCGAAAGCAAAAAAGTGTAAGAAAGAATTTCTTACGAAAAAAAAGTGTAAGTGAAACCGAAACTGAAACCAAAACAATAAACTATTAAAAGTTTACGTTCTCTATTTTTATTTTTGATTTTTCTTTGAAAAGTAAACTTAAACTAAAAGAAAAACCAATAATCAAGTTTGGAAAGCAAAAAAGGTAAATATTAATTTTTTAATGTTTTAGTTTCGGTTTAAACCGTTGTTTTTTTTTTATAATCGAAACTGTAAACCTAAAGAGAATGTGGGGGTAAAACAAAACTGAAATCAAAAATCTTTTAAAGGGTTTACTTCCGATTTCTCGATTTTTGATTTTCTGTAAATCGAAACTGAAACTCAAAAGAAAAACCAATAATTAAGTAATTGGAAAGCAAAAAGTGTAAGAAATAATTTCTTTAGGTTTTAGTTTCGGTTTGAACCGTTGTTTTTTTTTTATAATCGAAACTGTCCTAAATAGAAAAAGTGTGGGTAAAACCGATAGTCAAACCAAAAATGAACTTTAAAGGTTTTACGTTTACTTTCTCGATTTTTGATTTTCTTTAAAACCGAAACAAAACTAGAAAATGAAACCAATAATCAAGAAAGTGGAAGCAAAAAGTGTAAATATTAATTTTTTTAGGTTTTAATTTCGGTTTGAACTTTTTTTTGAAATCGAAACGGAAACCTAAAAAAGAGTGTGGGTGAAACCGAAACTAAACCAAAACAATAAACTATTAAAGAGTTTTACGTTCTATTTTTTCTATTTTACTTTTCTTTGAAAACGAAACTCAAACTAAAAGAAAAACCAATAATCAAGTTATTGGAAAGCAAAAAAAGTAAATATAAATTTTTATAGGTTTTAATTTCGTTTGAACCGTTATTTTTGTTTTTTTATAATCGGAACTGAAATCTAACGATAAAAAAATGTGAGTAAAACCAAAACTGAAAGCTCAAAAATGAAATTTTAAAGGGTTTTACTTTCTAATTTCTCGTATTTTAAATTTTGTCTTTAACACCGAAACTGAAACTAAAAAGAAAAGCCAATAATTAAGTAATTGGAAAGCAAAAAAGTGTAAGAAAGAATTTCTACGAAAAAAAAGTGTTAGTGAAACCGAAACTGAAACCAAAACAATAAACTATTAAAAAGTTTTACGTTCTATTTTTTCTATTTTTGATTTTTCTTTGAAAAGTAACCTTAAACTAAAAGAAAAACCAATAATCAAGTTATTGGAAAGCAAAAAAGGTAAATATTTTTTTTTATTGTTTTAGTTTCGGTTTGAATCGTTTTTTTTTATTTTACAATCGAAACTGAAACCTAAAGAGAAATAGTGGGGGTAAAACTAAAACTGAAATCAAAAAATGGTCTTTTAAAGGGTTTTACTATCCGATTTGTAGATTTTTGATTTTTCTGTAAAACCGAAACTGAAACTTAAAAGAAAAACCAATAATTAAGTAATTGGAAAGCAAAAAAGTGTAAGAAATAATTTTTTAGATTTTTGTTTCGGTTTGAACCTTTTTTTTTTTTTATAATCGAAACTGTAACCTAAATAGAAAAAGTGTGGGTAAAACCGATACTGAAACCAAAAAATGAACTTTTAAAGGGTTTTACGTTTTACTTTCTCGATTCCTGATTTTTCTTTAAAACCGAAACAAACCTAGAAAATCAAACCAATAATCAAGAAAGTGGAAAGCAAAAAAGTGTAAATATTAATTTTTTTAGGTTTTAATTTCGGTTTGAACTTTTTTTTTGATAATCGAAACGGAAACCTAAAAGAAGGGTGGGTGAAACCGAAACTGAAACTTAAAAGTAAAACGATTAATAAAGTAATTGGAAAGCAAAAAAGTGTAAGAAATAATTTATTTATGTTTTATTTCGGTTTGAACCGTTGTTTGTTTTTTTTACCATCGAAACTGACACCTAAAGGGAAAGAGTGTGGGTAAAATCAATAGTGAAACCCAAAAAAATGGACTTTTAATGGGTTATACTATCTAATTTCTCTATTTTTGATTTTTCTGTAAAATCGAATTTGAAACTTAAAAGAAAAACCAATAATTACGTAATTGGAAAGCAAAAAAGTGAAATGAATAATTTCTTTAGGTTTTAGTTTCGGTTTGAACCGTGATTTTTGTTTTTTTTATAATCGGAACTTAAACCTAAAGAGAAAAAGTGTGGGTAAAACCGATACTGAAACCAAAAAATGAACTTTTAAAAAGTTTTACGTTCTACTTTCTCGGTTTTTGATTTTTCTTTAAAACCGAAAGAAACCTAGAAAATCAAACCAATAATCAAGAAAGTGGAAAGCAAAAAAGTGTAAATATTAATTTTTTTAGGTTTTAGTTTCGGTTTGAACTTTTTTTTTGATAATCGAAACGGAAACCTAAAAGAAGGGTGGGTGAAAGAGAAACTGAATCCGAAACAATAAACTATTAAATTGTTTAACGTTCTATTTTTTCTATTTTTGATTTTTCTTTGAAAAGGAAACTCCAACTAAAAAAACTGTAATCTATATAGAAATAGTGTGGGTAAAACCAAAAGTGAAACCAAAAAAATGGACTTTAATGGATTTCTTTTGTTTTGTTTTGACAGCTTTAATTACAAATTCTTTTGCTCATGGACATGTTCCATCTATGCTTAAAATAGCCAGAGTAATACCTATTTTTAAGTCTGGTAATAAGGAAGATGTGGGAAACTATAGACCAATCTCTCTGTTGACTACTTTCTGAAAAGTTTTTCAAGGCATTATGAAAATTCGTTTAATGTCCCTTTTCAATAAGTTTAAAATTTTACATCCTAACCAAT
>CM022402.1:21765249-21791737 GCA_011833715.1 Carcinoscorpius rotundicauda | reverse complement strand
TAGTTCACAGAGCAATATTATTGACTTTCGATATAATCCGTAATCCGACTGAATTGTAAAGATTGACGGAAAAAATTTCACTGCTTTAGTCGATCTAGCTCTATTCACAAATTCAGTTTAAACTTTCTCAAACAAGACAAAACTCTTGATCCGAATAAAATGGATGACTTACTTCTTGACCCGAGTAAAAGTGGATGATTTCTTCCCTCGCATCGCGTAACTTCCCAGAATTCCACAGTACAAACACCAGGCCAATACAAGTGATCAATCTATTTAATTTAAAAAATTCTAAATGAATATTAATTAATTCTAAAATGTTATTTTAAATTTCACCGATTTAAACCTCGAAAGAATAATATAAATATAGAATTATAAATAATAAATATGGGAATTCAAATACGACATTACATTATATTTACATAACATATGCATGATTTTTACATGACATTTACATACACTCGACATGGTTGTCGTTTACATAACATTTACATAACACTCTCGACAACATTACATGATATTTACATAACACAAAATGAATTTAAGGGTTTTACTTTCTAATTTCTCGATTTTTGATTTTTCTTTAAAACCGAAACTGAAACCTAGAAAATGAAACCAATAATCGAGTATTAGAAGCAAAAAAGTGTAAGAAATAATTTCTTTAAGTTTTAGTTTCGGTTTGAACCGTTGTTTTTGTTTTTATAATCGAAAGTGTAACCGAAATAGAAAAATGTGGGTAAAACCGAAATTGAAACCAAAAAATGAACTTTTAAAGGCTATTACGTTCTACTTTCTCGATTTTTGATTTTTCTTTTAAACCGAAACTAAAACCTAGAAAATGAAACCAATAATGAAGTAAGTGGAAAGCAAAAAAGTGTAAATATTAATTTTTTTAGGTTTTAGTTTCGGTTTGAATTTTTTTCTTGATAATGAAAGAGAAACCTAAAAAATGAAACAAAAAAACAATAAACTATTAAAGAGTTTTACGTTCTATTTTTTCTATTTTTGATTTTTCCTTGAAAAGGAAACTCAAACTTAAAGAAAAACCAATAATGAAGTTATTGGAAAAAAAAGTGTAAATATTTTTTTTAGGTTTTAGTTTCGGTTTAAACCGTTGATTTTGTTTTTTATAATCGAAACTAAAACGTAAATGGAAAAGTGGGTAAAACCGAAACTGAAACCAAAAAAATGAATGTTAAAGGTTTTACTTTCTAATTTTCGATTTTTGATTTTTCTTTAAAACCGAAACTGAAACTTAAAAAAAAAAAAAAATTAAGTAATTGGAAAGCAAAAAAGTGTAAGAAAAAATTTCTTTAGATTTTAGGTTCGGTATGAACAGTTTTTTTGTTTTTCATTATCGAAACTAAAAACCTAAAGAGACATAGTGTGGGTAAAACCAAAACAATCCAAAATAATGGACTTTTAAAGGGTTTTACTATCTAATTTCTCGATTTTTGATTTTTCTTGAAAACCGAAACTGAAACTTAACAGAAAAACCAATAATAAAGTAATTGGAAAGCAAAATAGTGTAAGAAATAATTTCTTTACGTTTTATTTCGTTTTAAACCGTTGTTTTTTTTATAATCGAAACTGATACCTAAAAAGGAATAGTGTGGGTAAAACCGAAACTGAAACTTATAGGAAAACCAAAATCAAGTAATTGGAAAGCAAAAAAGTGTAAAAATAATTTCTTTAAGTTTTAGTTTCGGTTTTACCGACGTTTTTGTTTTTTTATAATCGAAATTATAACCTAGATAGAAAAAGTATGGGTAAAACCGAAAGTGAAACCAAAAAAATGACCTTTTAAAATGTTTTACTTTCTAATTTCTCGACTTTTGATTTTTCTTTAAACCGAAATTGAAACTTTAAAGAAAAAGCAATATTTAAGTAATTGGAAAGCAAAAAAGGGTAAGTATTAATTTTTTTAGGTTTTAGTTTCGGTTTTAACCGTTGTTTTTGTTTTTTATAAACGAAACTGAATCGTAAAGAGAAAAGTGTGGGTGAAACCGTAATTAAACCAAAAAAATGAACTTTTAAAGGGTTTTACATTCTAATTTATTGATTTTTGATTTTTTTTAAAAACCGAAACTGAAACCTAGAAAATGAGAACAATAATCAAATAAGTGGAAAGCAAAAAGTCTAAATATTAAATTTTTTAGGTTTTAGTTTCGGTTTGTACTTTTTTGATAATCTATACGGAAACTTAAAAAAAATGTGGGTGAAACCGAAACTGAAACGAAAACAATAAACTATTAAAGAGTTTTACGTTTTTTTTTTCTATTTTTGATTTTTCTTTGAAAGGGAAACTCAAACTAAAACAAAAACCAATAATAAAGTAATTGGAAAGGAAAAAAGTGTAAGAAATAATTTCTTTAGGTTTTAGTTTCGGTGTGATCAGCTGTTTTTGTTTTTTTATATTCGAAACTGTAACCTAGATAGAAAAAGTGTACGTAAAACCGAAACTGAAAAAAAATCATAATCGATTTTTGCATATGCTTTTTATTAATGAAATTAATTTTTCTAATTTAAATATTTTTACTTTGCACAAGTTGTATTTATTTAAACTTGGTTGTTATGGTTTGAAATATATACGTGATTTTCCAACTGTTAATTTCGATTATAACACAAGAAGTTCTTGTCATGTTAAGTTTCGCATTCCTACAACTAAATACACTTTTATGTTTCATCAATTTTTGGTAATAGTTGCATATTTTTTAAATTACCTTCCCACTGATTTGATTAAGGAATCTTGTCATGCCAAGCAGAAGTTATTGTTGAAAAATTGGCTATTTACTTCTGAGCAGCCTAATAATTTTGTTGTTTCTGATTTGTATTGTTCGTTAGATTATTTTTTTTAAATATTTTTGTTTTTTCTTCTGATTTTGTATTTTTTGTGTTCTTGATTTATTTTTATCTCGTTTTGTATTAACTTGTGTTTTATTTTATTTTTTAAGTCCATTTTGTAATGAATTGTTGAGCCTTACAGTACGAGTCCTTGAACTCATTGTTTGGCTCTTTCGTTATTATATTTTGTATTTAAAGTTAATTAATAAATTTATTATTATTATTATTATTTACTATCTAATTTCTCGATTTTGTTTTCTGTAAAACCGAAACTGAAACTTGAAAGAAAACCAATAATTAAGTAATTGGAAAGCAAAAAGTAAAATGAATAATTTCTTTAGGTTTTAGTTTCTGTTTCAACCGTTTTTTTTTTTATAATCGGAACTTAAACCTAAAGAGAAAAAAATGCGGGTTAAACCAAACTGAAACCACAAACATGAAATTTTTAAGGTTTTACTATCTAATTTCTCGATTTTTGATTTTTCTGTAAAACCGAAAATTAAATTTCAAAGAAATACCAATAATAAAGTAATTGAAAGCAAAAAAGTGTAAGAAATAATTCTTTGTTTTATTCGTTTGAACCGTTTTTTTTTGTTTTTAAAATCAAACTGTTACCTAAGGGAAATAGTGTGGGGTAAAACCAAATCTGAAACAAAAAAATGGACTTTAATGGGTTTTTACTATCTAATTTCTCGATTTTTTTATTTTCTGATAAAACTGAAACTGAAACTTAAAAGAACAACCAAAATGAAGTATTGGAAAGCAAAAAGTGTAAGAAATTATTTCTTTAAGTTTTAGTTTCGGTTTAAAAACGTTGTTTTTTGTTTTTTTATAATCGGAACTTAAACCTAAAGAGAAAAAGTGTGGGTAAAACCGATACTGAAACCAAAAAATGAACTTTTAAAAAGTTTTACGTTCTACTTTCTCGGTTTTGATTTTCTTTAAAACCGAAACAAACCTAGAAATCAAACCAATAATCAAGAAAGTGGAAAGCAAAAAAGTGGTAAATATTAATTTTTTTTAGGTTTTAGTTCGGTTTGAACTTTTTTTTTTATAATGAAAACGGAAACCCAAAAGAAGGTGGGTGAAACAGAAACTGAAACCGAAACAATAAACTATTAAGAGTTACGTTATTTTTGTATTTTGATTTTCTTTGAAAAGGAACTACTAAAGAAAAACCAATAATCAAGTTATTGGAAAGCAAAAAAAGTGAATATAAATTTTTATAGGTTTTAATTTTGTTTGAACCGTTATTTTGTTTTTTATAATCGGAAATGAAATCTAACGATAAAAAATGTGAGTAAAATCAAAACTGAAAGCTCAAAAATAAAATTTTAAAAGGGTTTTACTTTCTAATTTCTCTTTTTTGATTTTCATTAAAACCGAAACTAAAACTTAAAAGAAAAACCAATATTAAGTAATTGGAAAGCAAAAAAGTGTAAGAAAGAATTTCTTACGAAAAAAAGTGTAAGTGAAACCGAAACTAAAACCAAAACAATAAACTATTAATAAAATTTACGTTTTATTTTTATATTTTTGATGTTTCTTTGAAAAAGAACCTTAAACTAAAAAAAAAACAACAATAATCAAGTTATTGGAAAGCAAAATGTGTAAATATTATTTTCTTTAGTTTTAGTTTCGGTTTGAACAGTTGTTTTTGTTTTTTATAATCGAAACTGAAACCTGAATAGAAAAAGTGTGGGTAAAAACCGAAACAGAAACAAAAATGGACTTTTAAAGGGTTTTAGTATCTATTTCTCGATTTTTTGATTTTTCTGTAAAACCGAAACTGAAACTTAAAAGAACAACGAAAAATGAAGTAATTGGAAAGCAAAAAAATTAAAAATAATTTCTTTAAGTTTATGTTTCGGTTTAAATCTTTGTTTTTGTTTTTTATAATCGAAACTGTAACCTAATAGAAAAAAAATTTGGTAAAACCGAAAACTGAAACCCAAGAAATTAATTTTTAAAGGGTTTTTACTTTCTAATTTCTCGTTTTTTGATTTTTTTTAACCGCAAACTGAAACTTAAAAAGAAAAACGAATAATAAAATAATTGGAAAGCAAAAAAGTGTAAGAATTAATTTCTTTATGTTTTATCTCGGTTTGAACCATTGTTTTTGTTTTTTTACAATCGAAACTGACACCTAAAGGGAAAGAGTGTGGGTAAACCAAAAGTTAAACCAAAAAAATGGACTTTAATGGGTTATACTATCTAATTTCTCTATTTTGGATTTTTCTATAAAATCGAATTTGAAACTAAAAGAAAAACCAAAAATGAAGTAATTGGAAAGCAAAAAAGTGTAAGAATTATTTCTTTAAGTTTTAGTTTCGGTTTAAAATGTTGTTTTGTTTTTTTATAATCCAAACTGTAACCCTAAATAGAAAAGTATGGGTAAACCGAAAGAGAAACCAAAAAAAATGAATTTTAAAGGGTTTCTCGATTTTTGTTATTTTCTTTAAATCCGAAACAGAAACTTTAATGAAAAACCAATAATTAAGTAATTGGAAAGCAAAAAAGTGTAAGAAATAATTTTTTTAGGTTTTCGTTTCTGTTTCAACCGTTGTTTTTGTTTTTTATAATCGAAACTGAAACCTAAATAAAAAAGTGTGGGTATAACCAGACTGAAACCAAAAAAATGAACTTTTAAAATGTTTTACGTTCTAGATTCTCAAATTTTTAATTTTTCTTTAAAACCAAAACTGAAAATTAGAATATGAAACCAATAATCAAGGATGTTGAAAGAAAAAAAACGTAAATATTAATTTTTTTAGGTTTTAGTGTCGGTTAAAACTTTCTTTTCGATAATCGATACGGAAACTTAAAAAAAGTGTGGGTGAAACTGAAACAGAAATCAAAACAATAAACTTTTAAAGAGTTTTACGTTCTATTTTTTCTATTTTTGATTTTTCCTTGAAAAAGAAACTCAAACTAAAAGAAAAACCAATAATCAAGTTATTGGAAAGCAAAAAGTGTAAATATTAATTTTTTATGGTTTTAGTTTCTGTTTGAACCGTTGTTTTTGTTTTTTTTATAATCGAAACTGAAACCTAAAGGGAAATAGTGTGGGTAAAACCAAAAAAATGGACTTTAATGGGTTTTACTATCTAATTTCTCGATTTTTGATTTTCTTTAAAACCGAAACTGAAACCAAAAAAATAAACCAATAATAAAGTAATAGGAAAGCAAAAAGTGTAAATATTAATTTTTGTTATGTTTTAATTTCGGTTTCAACCGTTATTTTTTTAAAAATCGAAACTGAAACGTAACGAGAAAAAGTTTGGATAAAACCGATACTAAAAACCAAAAATGTAAACTTTAACAGGTTTTACCTTTTAATTTCTCGATTTTTGATTTCTCTTTAAAACCAAACTGACACGTAAAAGAAAAACCAAAAATCAAGTAATTAAAAAACAAAAAATGTAAATATTAATATTTTAGGTTTTTGTTTCGGTTTGAACCGTTATTTTTATAATCGAAACTGAAACCTAAGTAGAAAAAGTGTGGGTAAAACCGAAATTGAAACAAAAATGAGCTTTTAAAAGGTTTTACGTTCTCATTTCTCGATTTTCCATTTTTCTTAAAAACTAAAACTGAAATTTAAAAGAAAACCCAATTAACAAGAAATTAGAAATAAAAACGTGTAATTATTAATTTTTCATGTTTTAGTTTCGGTTTCAACCGTTGTTAATGTTTTTTTATAATCGAAACTGAAACCTAAAGAGAAAAAGTGAGGGTAGAATCAAAACTGAAACCACAAAACTGAATTTTTAAAGGGTTTTACTTTCTAATTTCTCGATTTTTGATTTCTCTTTAAAACCGAAATTGAAACCAAAAAGGAAAACCAATAATGAAGTCATTGGAAAGCAAAAAAAATGTAAATATCATTTTTTTTAAGTTTTAGTTTGGAATTGAATCGTTATTTTTGTTTTTTTTATAATCGAAACTGAAACCTAACGTGAAAAAATGTGGGTAAAACCGAAACTGAAACCAAAAATATTAACTTTTAAAGGGTTTTACCTTCTAATTTCTCGATTTTTGATTTTTCTAAAACCTAAAAGAAAAAGCAATTAAGAAGTAATTGGAACCCAAAAAAGTGTAAATATTATTTTTTTTAAGTTTTTGTTTCGGTTTGAACCGTTATTTTTGTATTTTATAATCGAAACTGAATCCTTAAGAGAAAAGTGTGGGTTAAATAGAAACTGAAACGAAAAAAATTAACTTTTAAAGGATTTTTCCTTTTAATTTCTCGATTTTTGATTTATTTTTAAAACCAAAACTGAAACCTAAAAGAAAAACCAATAATGAAGTGTATATATATTTTTTTAGGTTTTAGTTTCGTATTGAACCGTTATTTTTGTTTTTTATAATCGAAACTGAAACCCAAGTAGAAAAAATGTGGGTAAACCGAAACTGAAACAAAAAAATGAACTTTTAAAAGGTTTAACGTTCTAATTTCTCGATTTTTGATTTTTCTTGATAACTAAAACTGAAACTTAAAAGAGAAACCAATAATCAAGTAAATGGAAACAAAAAAGTGTAAATATTAATTTTTTTAGGTTTTACTTTCGGTTTGAACTTTTTTTTTGATAATCGAAACGGAAACCTAAAAAACTGTGAGTGGAACCGAAACTGAAACGAAAACAATAAACTATTAAAGAGTTTTACGTTCTATTTTTTCTATTTTTGATTTTTTTTTAAAGGAAAGTCAAACTAAAATGAAAAACCAATAATCAAGTTATTGGAAAGCGAAAAGTGTAAATATTAATTTTTATAGGTTTTAATTTCGTTTGAACCGTTGTTTTTGTTTTTTTATAATCGAAACTGACAACTAAAGGGAAAGAGTGTGGGTAAAACCAAAACTGAAATAAAAAAAAATGGACTTTTAATGGGTTTTACTATTTAATTTCTCGATTTTTTATTTTTCTGTAGCACCGAAACTGAAACTTAAAAGAACAACGAAAAATGAAGTAATTGGAAAGCAAAAATTGTAAGAAAATAATTTCTCTAAGTTTTAGTTTCGGTTTGAACCGTTGTTTTTGTTTTTTTATAATCGAAACTGTAACCTAAATAGAAAAAGTGTGGGTAAAACGAGACTGAAACCAAGAAAATGAACTTTTAAAGGGTTTTACTTTCAAATTTCACGATTTTTTGGTTTTTTCTTTAAAACCGAAACTTAAACTTTAATGTAAAACTAATAATTAAGTAATTGGAAAGCAAAAAAAGTGTAAATATTAATTTTTTTAGGTTTTAGTTTCGGTTTGAACTTTTTTTTGATAATCGAAACGGAAACCTAAAAAAAAGTGTTGGTGAAACCGAAACTGAAACCCTAACAATAAACTATTAAAGAGTTTTACGTTCTAATTTCTCGATTTTTGATGTTTCTTTGAAAAGGAAACTCAAACTAAAAGAAAAACCAATAATCAAGTTATTGGAAAGCAAAAAGTGTAAATATTAATTTTCTTTTGGTTTTAGTTTCGGTTTGAACCGTTGTTTTTGTTTTTTATAATCGAAACTGAAACCTAAATAGAAAAAGTGTGGGAAAAACCGATAGTGAAACCAAAAAAATGAACTTTAAAGGGTTTTACTTTCTAATTTCTCGATTTTTGATTTTTCTTTAAAATAGAAACTGAAAGCTAGAAAATAAGGCCAATAATACCTCTATTATTAGTTTTAGTTTCGGTTAAAACTTTCTTTTTCAAATCGAAACGGAAACTTAAAAAATGTGTGGGTGAAACTGTATGTGAAACCAAAACAATAAACCTTTAAAGAGTTTTACTTTCTATTGTTTGTATTTTTGATTTTTCCTTGAAAAGGAAACTCAAACTAAAAGAAAAACCAATAATCAAGTTTTTTGAGAGCAAAAAGTGTAAATATTATTTTTTTTTGTTTTAGTTTCGGTTTGAAAATTTGTTTTTGTTTTTTTATAATCTAAACTGAAACGTAAATAGAAAAAGTGTGGGTAAAACCAAAACTGAAACCCAAAAAATGGACTTTTAATGGGTTTTACTATCTAATTTCTCTATTTTTGATTTTTCTCTAAAATCGAAAGTGAAACTTGAAACAAAAACCAAAAATGAAGTAATTGGAAAGCAAAAAAGTGAAATGAATAATTTCTTTAAGTTTTAGTTTCGGTTTGAACCTATATTTTTGTTTTTTTATAATCGGAACTGAAACCTAAAGAGAAAAAATGTGAGTAAAACCAAAATTGAAACCAGAAAAATGAAATTTCTAGGTTTTACTATCTAATTTCTCGATTTTTGATTTTTCTTTAAAACCGAAACTCAAACTTAAAAGAAAAACCAATAATTAAGTAATTGGAAAGCAAAAAAGTGTAAGAAATAATTTCTTTAAGTTTTCGTTTCGGTTTGAACGGTCGTTTTTTGTTTTTTTAATCGAAACTGAAACCTAAATAGAAAAAGTGTGGGTAAAACCATACTGAAACAAAAAAAAATGAAATTTTTAAAAGGTTTTACGTTCTAGATTCTTGATTTTCGATTTTTCTTTAAAACCGAAACTAAAACCTAGAAAATGAAACCAATAAACAAGAAAGTGGAAAGCAAAAAAGTGTAAATATTAGTTTTTTTTAGGTTTTAGTTACGGTTTGAACTTTTTTTTGATAATGGAAACGGAAACCAAAACAATAAACTATTAAAGAGTTTTACGTTCTATTTTTTCTATGTTTGATTTTTCTTTGAAAACGAAAATCAAACTAAAAGAAAAACCAATAATTAAGTAATTGGAAAGCAAAAAAGTGTAAGAAATAATTTCTTACGAGAAAAAAGTGTAAGTGAATCCGAAACTGAAACCAAAACAATAAACTATTCATAAGTTTTACGTTCTATTTTTTCTATTTTTCGTTTTTCTTTGAAAAGTAACCTTAAACTAAAAGAAAAACCAATAATCAAGTTATTGGAAAGCAAAAAAGGTAAATATTAATTTTTTTATGATTTTAGTTTCGGTTTGAACCGTTGTTTTTGTTTTTTTATAATCGAAACTATAACCGAAATAGAAAAATGGTGGGTAAAACCGATACTGAAACCAAAACAATAAACTATTAAAGAGTTTTACGTTCTATTTTTTTCTATTTGTGATTTTTCTTTGAAAAGGAAACTCAAACTAAAAGAAAAACCAATAATCAAGTTATTGGAAAGCAAAAAGTGTAAATATTAATTTTTATAGGTTTTAATTTCGTTTGAACCGTTACTTTTCTTTTTTATAATCGAAACTGAAACCTAAATAGAAAAAGTGTTGGTAAAACCGAAACTGAAACCAAAAAATAAACTTTTAAATGGTTTTACGTTCTAGATTCTCGATTTTTGATTTTTCTGACTCAACTTTAAGTTCTACTGATGACTCCAAGACATTTTTCGACTCTATTCATCGAAACAAACTGATTGAGGAACAGGACAATGCTCCTGAAACTCATTCTCTTCTACAACTGGCCGTTGATGAAAATGAAATAGGAACTGTCCCTATTTGTTACTACCAGAAGTCAGGTGTGCTAATGAGAAAATACAGACCTCCTGACGTTGCTGCTGATGAAAAGTGTAATGTTATTCATCAAATCGTCATTCCAAAATACTATCGGAATGATATTCTTAGTCTTGCTCATGACCATGTATTGTCGGGATACTTAGGTGTAAGAAAGACCTTAGATCATATCCGACGACATTCTATTCGCCAAAGATGCGCCAAGATGTTGTTAGGTTTTGTAAGGCATGTCATTCTTGCCAAATCACTGGAAAACCAAATCAAGGGATTCCCAAAGCACCACTGCAGCCTATTCCTGCCTTTGAAGAACCATTCTCAAGGGTCATTATCGACTGTGTTGGCCCAATGCCAAAAAGCAAAGAAGAAATGAATACCTCTCGACGATCATGTATGCTTCTACACGTTTTCCTGAGGCAATCCCTTTGAGAAAAATCACTTCTCCCAACATCGTCAAGGCTCTTGTCAAATCTTTTACCGTCTTCAGAATTCCAAAAGTTGTGCAATCAGATCAAGACACAAATTTTATGTCCAAGCTATTTGAACAAGCCATACATAAATTAAGGGTCCATCAAATTTCATCCAGTGCCTACCATCCTGAGTCACAAGGTGTTCTTGATCGTTTCCACCAAATTACTGCCACAAACACTCAAAGAACTGGGTTGAGGGTGTTCCCTTGTTACTGCTTGAAGTTCGCGACGTTATTTCAGAATCTACTTGATTTAACCCTTTTAAGTTGGTTTAAAAAGACAAATAAGCAAAACAAAAAAAAAGTTTTCACAAGTTCAAACTTTTTTTTTTTACTTTTAAGGGGGAGAGTGTTATGTATAAGTATAAATATTTTGTAAACGACAACATGTCGTATTGTGTTTGAATTTTCATTTGTATTATTCATTTTTCCATATTGATATTATTGTTTCGAAGTTTAAACTAAAATATGTTATTTATTTAGGGTAACGTTTTAGAACTTTCTCGAATTAAGTAGACCAATCACATGTTTGTAAATGAGTGCTGGTGACTTCCTGTCTAGAAGTGTAGTCTCGTGCAAGAACGAATATGCGTGGATAGCTCTGGAGTTGTATGGAAATTGCGAGATTGTTCGAGATATAGGCCTATCGGTATAAAAAAGACGGTGACGTGAGAGATATTCAGTCATCAGTCATCAGTTTTATTCGAGAGAGAGAGATTCAGTCATTAGTTTTGTTCGAAGACAAATAGTGAGATTCAGACACCAGTTTCATTTCAAAAGAAGAGAGTTAGTTATTTGAGAAAGATTAAGTGTTTGCTGTGAATATTCAACTTGGATTTGTGATTAAATTTAGATCTACGGAAGCCGTGATTTTATTTCGTCAATCTCTACGATACATCTGAATTACTGCTTGAGCTGAGAGACGGCGATTTCATTGAACTGTGAACTGTTTCGGAATCTCTTCGTGGGACCAAATTCACACCCTAGACTGGAATTTGAGACTTTAATTTTAGATCATTACATTAGATACAGGCCAGTACCGTTTTGTATTGTGATTTATTTTGAAGTTTGAAACTAATATTATTTTGTTTTGTAATTAATTTCGAATGTTGTAACTTAATATCTGTCACTATTATTATATAATTCATGTTATATCTGTTATATTTGTTAATAGTTTAGTGTAATAAATTATACAAGCTGTTATCTGCGTTTTTCTGTTGCGTTTAGTCTACGAAGAACTTGGAACATTAAAAAATACGTAACACCCAAGTAGAAAAAATGTGGGTAAAACCGAAACTGAAACAAAAAATGAGCTTTTAAAAGGTTTTATGTTCTAATTTCTCGATTTTTGATTTTTCTTGATAACTAAAAGTGAAACTTAAAAGAAAAACCAATAATCAAGTAAATTGAAAAAAAAAGTTTAAATATTATTTTTTTTAGGTTTAGTTTCGGTTTGAACCGTTATTTTTGTGTTTTTATAATCAAAACTGACACCAAAAGAGAGAAAGTGTGGGTAAAACCGAAACTGATCCCCAAAAAATTAACATTTAAAGAGTTTTACGTTCTAATTTCTCGATTTTTGATTTTTCTTTAAAACCGAAACTTAAACCAAAAAGGAAAACCATTAATGAAGTCATTGGAAAGCAAAAAAAATGTGAATATTAATTTTTGTAGGTTTTAGTTTCTAATTTAACCGTTATTTTTGTTTTTCATAATCTAAACTGAAACCTTAAGGAGAAAAATGTGTGTAAAACCGAAACTGAAACCAAAAATATAAACTTTTATCGGGTTTTACTTTTTAATTTCTCGATTTTTGATTTCTCTTTAAAACCAAACTGAAACGTAAATAAAAACAATAATCAAGTAATTAAAAAAACCAAAATATAAATATTATTTTTTTATGTGTTAGTTTATGTTTGAACTGTTGTTTTTGTTTTTTTATAATCGAATCTGAAACCTAAAAAACAAAAAAGTGTGGGTAAAACCGAATCTCAAACCCAAAAACGAAACTTTTAAAGGATTTTCCGTTCTATTTTCTCGATTTCTGATTTTTCTTTAAAACCGAAACTGAAACCAAAAAAAAAACCAATAATAAAGTAATAGGAAAGCAAAAAAGTGTAAATATTAATTTTTGTTATGTTTTAATTTCGGTTTCAACCGTTATTTTTTTAAAATCGAAACTAAAACGTAACGAGAAAAAGTGTGGGTAAAACCGTAACTAAAAACCAAAAATGTAAACTTTTAACGGGTTTTACCTTTTAAAATCTCGATTTTTGATTTCTCTTTAAAACCAAACTGACACGTAAAAGAAAAACCAAAAATCAAGTAATTAAAAAAAACAAAAAATGTAAATATTAATATTTTAAGTTTTTGTTTCGGTTTGAACCGTTATTTTCGTTTTTTTATAATCGAAACTGAAACCTAAGTAGAAAAAGTGTGGGTAAAACCGAAATTGAAACAAAAAATGAACTTTTAAAAGGTTTTACGTTCTCATTTCTCGATTTTCCATTTTTCTTAAAAACTAAAACTGAAATTTAAAAGAAAACCCAATTAACAAGAAATTAGAAATAAAAAAGTGTAATTATTAATTTTTTATGTTTTAGTTTCGGTTTAAACCGTTGTTAATGTTTTTTTATAATCGAAACTGAAACCACAAAACTGAATTTTTAAAAGGTTTTACTTTCTAATTTCTCGAATTTTTAATTTTCTTTAACACCGAAACTGAAACCTAAAAAAAAAAATAATTAAGTTAGTGAAAGGAAAAAAGTGTAAATATTAATTTTTTTAGGTTTTAGTTTCGGTTTGAACCATTGTTTTTGTTTTATTATAATCGAAATTGAAAACTAAAGAGAAAAAGTGTGGGTAAAACCGAAACTGAAAAAATGAACTTTTAAAGGGTTTTACTTTCTAATTTCTCGATTTTTGATTTCTCTTTAAAACCGAAATTGAAACCTAAAAGAAAAACCAATAATGAAATAATTAGAAACCAAAAAAGTGTAAATATTATTTTTTTAAGTTTTAGTTTCGGTTTGAACCGTAATATTTGTTTTTTATATAATCGAAACTGAAACCTTAAAAGAGAGAGTGTGGGTTAAACCGAAACGGTAACCAAAAAAATGAATTTTTAAAGGGTTTGACGTTCTAATTTCTGGATTTTTGATTTTTCTTTAAAACCGAAACTTAAACCAAAAAGGAAAACAAATAATGAAGTCATTGGAAAGAAAAAAAATGTAAATATCATTTTTTGTAGATTTTACTTTCGAATTGAATCGTTATTTTTGTTTTTTATAATCGAAACTGAAACCTAACGAGAAAAAATGTGGGTAAAACCGAAACTGAAACTAAAAATATAAACTTTTAACGGGTTTTACCTTCTAATTTCTCGATTTTTGATTTTTCTTGATAACTAAAACTGAAACTTAATAGAGAAACCAATAATCAAATAAATGGAAACAAAAAAGTGTAAATATTAATTTTTTTAGGTTTTAGTTTCAGTTTGAACTTTTTTTTTGATAATCGAAACGGAAACCTAAAAAAGTGTGAGTGGAACCGAAACTGAAACGAAAACAATAAACTATTAAAGAGTTTTACGTTCTATTTTTTCTATTTTTGATTTTTTTTTAAAGGAAAGTCAAACTAAAAGAAAAACCAATAATCAAGTTATTGGAAAGCAAAAAGTGTAAATATTATTTTTTTATGGTTTTAGTTTCTGTTTGAACCGTTGTTTTTGTTTTTTTATAATCGAAACTGAAACCTAAAGGGAAATAGTGTGGGTAAAACCAAAATGAAACCAAAAAAATGAACTTTTAAAAGGTTTTACGTTCTAGATTATCGATTTTTGATTTTTCTTTAAAACCGAAACTGAAATTTAAAAGAAAAACAAAAAATAAAGTAATTGGAAAGCAAAAAAGTGTAACAAATAATTTCTTTAAGTTTTAGATTCTGTTTGAACCGTCATTTATGATTTTTCTGAAACTGAAAGCTAGAAAATAAGGCCAATAATAGAGGATGTTGAAAGAAAAAAAAGCGTAAATATTAATTTTTTTAGGTTTTAGTTTTGGTTAAAACTTTCTTTTTGATAATCGAAACGGAAACTTAAAAAAATGTGTGGGTGAAACTGAAACTGAAACCAAAACAATAAACCTTTAAAGAGTTTTACTTTCTATTTTTTCTATTTTGATTTTTCCTTGAAAAGGAAACTCAAACTAAAAGAAAAACCAATAATCAAGTTATTGGAGAGCAAAAAGTGTAAATATTAATTTTTTTTTTGTTTTAGTTTCGGTTTGAAAATTTGTTTTTGTTTTTTTATAATCGAAACTGAAATCTAAATAGAAAAAGTGTGGGTAAAACCAAAACTGAAACCCAAAAAATGGACTTTTAATGGGTTTTACTATATAATTTCTCTATTTTTGATTTTTCTGTAAAATCGAAAGTGAAACATCAACGAAAAACCAATAATTAAGTAATTGGAAAGCAAAAAAAGTGAAATGAATAATTTCTTGAGGTTTTAGTTTCGGTTTGAACCGTTATTTTTGATTTTTTATAATCGGAACTAAAACCTAAATAGAAAAAGTGTGGGGAAAACCGATATTGAATCCAAAAAATGAACTTTTAAAGTGTTTGACGTTCTACTTTCTCGATTTTGATTTTTCTTTAAAACCTAAACTAAAACCTTGAAAATGAAACCAATAATCCAGAAAGTGGAAAAAAAAAGTGTAAATATTAATTTTTTATGGTTTTAGTTTCGGTTTGAACCGTTGTTTTTGTTTTTTATAATCGAAACCGAAACCTAAATAGAAAAAGTGTGGGTAAAACCAAACTGAAACCAAAAAAATGAACTTTTAAAATGTATTACGTTCTAGATTCTCGATTTTTGATTTTTCTTTAAAACCGAAACTGAAATTTAAAAGAAAAACAAAAAATAAAGTAATTGGAAAGCAAAAAAGTGTAACAAATAATTTCTTTAAGTTTTAGATTCTGTTTGAACCGTCATTTATGATTTTTCTTTAATCAAAACTGTAACCTAAATAGAAAAAGTGTGGGTAAAACCAAAAGTGAAAGCAAAAAAATTAATATTTAAAGGGTTTTACTTTCTAATTTCTCGATTTTTGGTTTTTTCTTCAAAACCGAAACTGAAACTTTAATGAAAAACCAATAATTAAGTAATTTGAAAACAAAAGAGTGTAAGAAATATTTTTTTGAGGTTTTAGTTTCGGTTTGAACCGTTGTTTTTGTTTTTTTATAATCGAAACTCAAACCTAAAGGGAAATAGTGTGGGTAAAACCAAAAGTGAAACCAAAAAAATGGACTTTAATGGGTTTTACTATCAAATTTCTTGATTTTTGATTTTTCTGTAAAACCGAAACTGAAACTTAAAACAACAACGAAAATGAATTAATTGGAAAACAAAAAAGTGTAAAAAATAATTTCTTTAAGTTTTAGTTTCAGTTTGAACCATTGTTTTTGTTTTTTTATAATCGAAACTGAAACCTAAATAGAAAAAGTGTGGGTAAAACCGATACTGAAACCAAAACAATAAACTTTTAAAGGGTTTTACGTTCTATTTTTTCTATTTTTCATTTTTGTTTAAAACCGAAACTGAAACCAAAAAGAAAAACAAATAATGATGTAATTGGAAACAAAAAAGTATAAATATCAATTTTTTTAGGTTTTAGTTTCGGTTTGAATCGTTGTTTTGTTTTTTTTATAATCGAAACTGAAATGTAACGAGTTAAAGTGTGGGTAAAACCAAAACTCAAATTTAAAAAAAAAGAACTTTTAAATGGTTTTACGTTCTATTTTCTTGATTTTTCTTTAAAACCGAAACCGAAACCTAGAAAATGAAACCAATAATAAAGTAAGTTGAAAGAAAAAATAGTGTAAATAATACTTTTTTGAGGTTTTAGTATCGGTTTGAACTTTTTTTATAATCGAAACGGAAACCTAAAAAAAAGTGTGGGTGAAACTGAAACTGAAAACAAAACAATAAACTTTTGAATGTTTTACATTCTATTTTTTTCTATTTTTCATTTTTCTTTATAAAAGGATAGTCAAACTAAAAGAAAAACCAATAATCAAATTATTGGAAAGCAAAAAGTGTAAATATCAATTTTTTTAAGTTTTAGTTTCGGTTTGAACCGTTATTTTTGTTTTTTTATAATCCAAACTGAAACCTAAGAAAAAAAAGTGTGGGTAACACCGTAACTGAAACGAAAACAATCATCTTTTATAGGGTTTTACGTTCTAATTTTTCGATTTTTAATTTTTCTTTAAAACCTAGAAAATGAAACCAATAATCAAGTAAGTGGAAAGTAAACAAGTGTAAATATTAATTTTTTAAGGTTTTAGTTTCGGTTTGAACTTTTCTTTATAGTCGAAACGGAAACCTAAAAAAAGTGTGGGTGAAACCGAAACTGAAATGAAAACAATAAACTTTTAAAGGGTTTTACGTTCTCTTTTTTTGTATTTTTCATTTTTGTTTAAAACTGAAACCAAAAAGAAAAACAAATAATGAAGTAATTGGAAACCAAAAAAGTGTAAATATTGATTTTTTTAGGTTTTAGTTTCGGTTTGAATCGTTGTTTTGTTTTTTTTATAATCGAAACTGAAACGTAAGGAGTTAAAGTGTGGGTGAAACCGAAACTGAAATTAACAAAATGGACTTTTATAAAGTTTTCCTGTCTAATTTCTCGATTTTTGATTTTATTTTTAAACCGAAACTGAAACCTGAAAAAACAATAATGAAGTTAAAGGAAGGCAAAAAAGTGTAAATATAATTTTTTTAGGTTTCAGTTTCGGTTTGAACCGTTGTTTGTTTTTTTCTAATCGAAACTGAAACCTAAAGAGAAAAAGGTTGGGTGAAACCGAAACTGAAATTAACAAAATGGACTTTTAAAAAGTTTTCCTGTCTAATTTCTCGATTTTTGATTTTATTTTTAAACCGAAACTGAAACCTAAAAGAACAATAATGAAGTTGAAGAAAGGAAAAAGTGTAAATATAATTTTTTAGGTTTCATTTCCGGTTTGAACCGTTGTTTTTCTTTTTTCTAATCGAAGTTGAAACTTAAAGAGAAAAAGGGTAGGTGAAACCGAAACTCAAACCAAAAAAATGAGCTTTTAATGCGCTTTACGTTTTAATTTCTCGATTTTTGATTTTTCTTTAAAACCAAAACTGAAACCTAGAAAAACAATAATGAAGTTAATGGAAAGCAAGAAAGTTTAAATATAATTTTTTAGGTTTCAGTTCCGGTTTGAACCGTTATTTTTGTTTTTTTAAATCGAAATTGAAACCTAAAGAAAAAAGTGTTGGTGAAATTGAAATTAAAACCAAAAAATGGATTTTTAAAGGGTTTTACTATCTAATTAATCGATTTTTCATTTTTTTTAAACCGAAACAGGAAACTAAAAAAACAATTATGAATTTAATGAAAAGCAAAAAAAGTGTAAGTATTTATTTTTGAGGTTTTTGTTTCGGTTTGAAACGTTGTGTTTGTTTTTTAATAGTCGAAATTGAATCCTAAAGAGAAAAAGTGTGGGTAAAACCAAATCTGAAACCTAAAAGAGAATCCAATAATAAAGTAAATGGAAAGTAAAAAAGTAAAAAAAAATATATTTTTTTAAGTTTTAGTTTCGGTTTGAACGGTTGTTTTTCTTTTTTACAGTGGAAACTGTAATCTAAATAGAAAAAGTGTCGGTAAAATCGAAACAAAAACCAAAAAAATGAGCTTTTAAAGGGTTCTACGTTCTACTTTCTCGATTTTTGATTTTTCTTTAAATCCAAAACTGAAACTTAAAAGAAAAACCAAGAATAAAGTAATTTGAAATCAAAAAAGTGTAAGTATTAATTTCTTTACGTTTTAGTTTCGGTTTAAACCGTTGTTTTTGTTTTTTATAATCGAAACTGAAACCTAAAGAAAAAAGTGTGGGTAAAACCGATACTCAAATTTAAAAAAAAAGAACTTTTAAATGGTTTTACGTTCGAATTTCTTGATTTTTGATTTTTCTTTAAAACCGAAAACGAAACCTAGAAAATGAAATCAATAATAAAGTAAGTGGAAAGAAAACATAGTGTAAATAATAATTTATTGAGGTTTTAGTTTCGGTTTGAACTTTTTTTATAATCGAAACTGAAACCTAAAAAAAAGTGTGGGTGAAACTGAAACTGAAACCAAAACAATAAACTTTTAAATGGTTTTAAGTTCTATTTTTTTCTATTTTTCATTTTTCTTTGAAAAGGAAAGTCAAACTAAAAGAAAAACCAATAATCAAGTTATTGGAAAGCAAAAAGTGTAAATATGAATTTTTTTAGGTTTTAGTTTGGGTTTGAACATTTATTTATTTATTTTTTTTATCGAAACTGAAACCTAAGGAGAAAAAGTGTGGATAACCGAAACTGAAACCAAAACAATAATCTTTTATTGGGTTTTACGTTCTAAATTTTCGATTTTTCATTTTTTTTAAACCGTAACTGAAACCTAGAAAATGAAACCAATTATCAAGTAAGTGGAAAGCAAAAAAGTGTAAATATTAATTTATTTAGGTTTTAGTTTCGGTTTGAACTTTTTTTATAATCGAAACGGAAACGTAAAAAGTGTGAGTGAAACCGAAACTGAAACCAAAACAATAAACTTTTCAAGGGTTTTACGTTCTATTTTTTCTATTTTTTATTTTTCTTTGAAAATGATAGTCAAACTAAAAGAAAAACCAATAATCAAGTTATTGGAAAGCAAAAATTGACAATATCAATTTTTTTAGGTTTTAGTTTTGGTTTGAACCGTTATTTTAGTTTTTTTTATAATCCAAACTGAAACCTAAGGAGAAAAAGTGTGGGTAACACCGAAACTGAAACCAAAACAATCATCTTTTATAGGGTTTTACGTTCTAATTTTTCGATTTTTAATTTTTTTTTAAAACCGAAACCTAAACCTAGAAAATGAAACCAATAATGAACTAAGTGGAAAGTAAACAACTGTAAATATTAATTTGAAAGGTTTTAGTTTCGGTTTGAACTTTTCTTTATAACCGAAACGGAAACCTAAAAAAAAGTGTGGGTGAAACTGAAACTGAAAACAAAACAATAAACTTTTGAATGTTTTACATTCTATTTTTTTCTATTTTTCATTTTTCTTTATAAAAGGATAGTCAAACTAAAAGAAAAAAACAATAATCAAGTTATTGGAAAGCAAAAAGTGTGAATATCAATTTTTTTAGGTTTTAGTTTTGGTTTGAATATTTTTTTTATTATTATCGAAACTGAAACCTAAGGTGAAAAAGTGTGGGTTTTACCAAAACTGAAACCAAAACAATCATCTTTTATTGGGTTTTACGTTCTAAATTTTCGATTTTTCATTTTTTTTTAAACCGTAACTGAAACCTAGAAAATGAAACCATTAATCAAGTAAGTGGAAAGCAAAAAAGTGTAAATATTAATTTATTTAGGTTTTAGTTTCGGTTTGAACTTTTTTTTTTATAATCGAAACGGAAACCTCAAAAAGTGTGAGTGAAACCGTAACTGAAACCAAAACAAAAAACTTTTAAAGGGTTTTACGTTCTATTTCTTTCTATTTGTCATTTTTCTTTAAAAAAGGATAGTCAAACTAAAAGAAAAACCAATAATCAAATTATTGGAAAGCAAAAAGTGTAAATATCAATTTTTTTAAGTTTTAGTTTCGGTTTAAACCGTTATTTTTGTTTTTTTATAATCCAAACTGAAACCTAAGAAAAAAAAGTGTGGGTAACACCGTAACTGAAACGAAAACAATCATCTTTTATAGGGTTTTACGTTCTAATTTTTCGATTTTTAATTTTTCTTTAAAACCTAGAAAATGAAACCAATAATCAAGTAAGTGGAAAGTAAACAAGTGTAAATATTAATTTTTTAAGGTTTTAGTTTCGGTTTGAACTTTTCTTTATAGTCGAAACGGAAACCTAAAAAAAGTGTGGGTGAAACCGAAACTGAAATGAAAACAATAAACTTTTAAAGGGTTTTACGTTCTCTTTTTTTGTATTTTTCATTTTTGTTTAAAACTGAAACCAAAAAGAAAAACAAATAATGAAGTAATTGGAAACCAAAAAAGTGTAAATATTGATTTTTTTAGGTTTTAGTTTCGGTTTGAATCGTTGTTTTGTTTTTTTATAATCGAAACTGAAACGTAAGGAGTTAAAGTGTGGGTGAAACCGAAACTGAAATTAACAAAATGGACTTTTATAAAGTTTTCCTGTCTAATTTCTCGATTTTTGATTTTATTTTTAAACCGAAACTGAAACCTGAAAAAACAATAATGAAGTTAAAGGAAGGCAAAAAAGTGTAAATATAATTTTTTTAGGTTTCAGTTTCGGTTTGAACCGTTGTTTGTTTTTTTCTAATCGAAACTGAAACCTAAAGAGAAAAAGGTTGGGTGAAACCGAAACTGAAATTAACAAAATGGACTTTTAAAAAGTTTTCCTGTCTAATTTCTCGATTTTTGATTTTATTTTTAAACCGAAACTGAAACCTAAAAGAACAATAATGAAGTTGAAGAAAGGAAAAAGTGTAAATATAATTTTTTTAGGTTTCATTTCCGGTTTGAACCATTGTTTTTCTTTTTTCTAATCGAAACTGCAACCTAAAGAGAAAAAGTGTGGGTGAAACCGAAACTGAAACCAATAAAATGAGCTTTTAATGTGCTTTACGTTCTAATTTCTCGATTTTTGATTTTTCTTTAAAACTAAAACTGAAACCTAAAAAAACAATAATGAAGTTAATGGAAAGCAAGAAAGTTTAAATATAATTTTTTAGGTTTCAGTTCCGGTTTGAACCGTTATTTTTGTTTTTTTAAATTGAAAATGAAACCTAAAGAAAAAAGTGTGGGTGAAACCGAAACTGAAACCAAAAACGGGTTTTGAAAGGGTTTTACTATCGAATTAATCGATTTTTCATTTTTTTTTAAAACCGAAACAGGAAACTAAAAAAACAATTATGAATTTAATGAAAAGCAAAAAAAGTGTAAGTATTTATTTTTGAGGATTTTGTTTCGGTTTGAAACGTTGTGTTTGTTTTTTTAATAGTCGAAATTGAAACCTAAAGAGAAAAAGTGTGGGTAAAACCAAATCTGAAACCTAAAAGAGAATCCAATAATAAAGTAAATGGAAAGTAAAAGAGTAAAAAAATATATTTTTTTTAAGTTTTAGTTTCGGTTTGAACGGTTGTTTTTCTTTTTTTACAGTGGAAACTGTAATCTAAATAGAAAAAGTGTCGGTAAAATCGAAACAAAAACCAAAAAAATGAGCTTTTAAAGGGTTCTACGTTCTACTTTCTCGATTTTTGATTTTTCTTTAAATCCAAAACTGAAACTTAAAAGAAAAACCAAGAATAAAGTAATTTGAAATCAAAAAAGTGTAAGTATTAATTTCTTTACGTTTTAGTTTCGGTTTAAACCGTTGTTTTTGTTTTTTATAATCGAAACTGAAACCTAAAGAAAAAAGTGTGGGTAAAACCGAAACTCAAATTTAAAAAAAAAGAACTTTTAAATGGTTTTACGTTCGAATTTCTTGATTTTTGATTTTTCTTTAAAACCGAAAACGAAACCTAGAAAATGAAATCAATAATAAAGTAAGTGGAAAGAAAAATAATGTAAATAATAATTTTTTGAGGTTTTAGTTTCGGTTTGAACTTTTTTTATAATCGAAACTGAAACCTAAAAAAAAGTGTGGGTGAAACTGAAACTGAAACCAAAACAATAAACTTTTAAATGGTTTTAAGTTCTATTTTTTTCTATTTTTCATTTTTCTTTGAAAAGGAAAGTCAAACTAAAAGAAAAACCAATAATCAAGTTATTGGAAAGCAAAAAGTGTAAATATGAATTTTTTTAGGTTTTAGTTTTGGTTTGAATATTTATTTATTTTTTTATTATCGAAACTGAAACCTAAGGAGAAAAAGTGTGGATAACCGAAACTGAAACCAAAACAATAATCTTTATTGGGTTTTACGTTCTAAATTTTCGATTTTTCATTTTTTTTAAACCGTAACTGAAACCTAGAAAATGAAACCAATTATCAAGTAAGTGGAAAGAAAAAATAGTGTAAATTTTAATTTTTTTAGGTTTTAGTTTCGGTTTGAACTTTTTTTATAATCGAAACGGAAACATAAAAAAAGTGTGGGTTAAACCGAAACTGAAACCAAAACAATAAACTTTTAAAGGGTTTTACGTTCTATTTTTTCTATTTTTCATTTTTCTTTGAAAAGGATAGTCAAACTAAAAGAAAAACCAATAATCAAGTTGTTGGAAAGCAAAAAGTGTAAATATCAATTTTTTTAGGTTTAAGTTTCAGTTTGAACCGTTATTTTTGTTTTTTTATAATCCAAACTGAAACCTAAATAGAAAAAAGTGTGGGTAACACCGAAACTGAAACCAAAACAATCATCTTTTATTGGGTTTTACGTTCTAAATTTTCGATTTTTCATTTTTTTTAAACCGAAACTGAAACCTAGAAAATGAAACCAATAATCAAGTAAGTGGAAAGTAAACAAGTGTAAATATTAATTTGTAAGGTTTTAGTTTCGGTTTGAACTTTTCTTTATAATCGAAACGGAAACCTAAAAAAAGTGTGGGTGAAACCGAAACTGAAACCAAAACAATAAACTTTTAAAAGGTTTTACGATCTATTTTTTCTATTTTTCATTTTTGTTTAAAACCGAAACTGAAACCAAAAAGAAAAACAAATAATGAAGTAATTGGAAACCAAAAAAGTGTAAATATTGATTTTTTTAGGTTTTAGTTTCGGTTTGAATCGTTGTTTTGTTTTTTTTATAATCGAAACTAAAACGTAAGGAGTTAAAGTGTGGGTTAAACCGAAACTGAAATTAACAAAATGGACTTTTATAAAGTTTTCCTGTCTAATTTCTCGATTTTTGATTTTATTTTTAAACCGAAACTGAAACCTAAAAAAAACAATAATAAAGTGAAAGGAAAGCATAAAAGTGTAAATATAATTTGTTTAGGTTTCAATTTCGGTTTGAACCGTTGTTTTTCTTTTTTCTAATCGAAACTGAAACCTAAAGAGAAAAAGGGTGGGTGAAACCGAAACTGAAATTAAAAAAATGGACTTTTAAAAAGTTTTCCTGTCTAATTTCTCGATTTTTGATTTTAATTTTAAACCGAAACTGAAACCTAAAAAAACAATAATGAAGTTAATGGAAAGCAAGAAAGTTTAAATATAATTTTTTTAGGTTTCATTTCAGGTTTGAACCTTTTTTTTAAATCGAAACTGAAACCTAAAGAAAAAAGTGTGGGTGAAACCAAAACTGTAACCAAAAAATTGATTTTTAAAGGGTTTTACTATTTAATTAATCGATTTTTCATTTTTTTTCAAACCGAAACTGAAACCTAAAAAAAACAATGATGAAGTTAATGAAAAGCAAAAAAAGTGTAAGTATTAATTTCTTTAGGTTTTTGTTTCGCTTTGAAACGTTGTGTTTGTTTTTTTCTAATCGAAATTGAAACCTAAAAAGAAAAAGGTAGGGTAAAACAGAAACTGAAACCTAAAAGAAAAACCAATATTTAAGTAAATGGAAAGCAAAAAATTGTAAGTATTAATTTTTTTAGGTTTTTCTTTTGGTTTAAAACGTTGTGTTTGTTTTTTAATAATCGAAATTGAATCCTAAAGAGAAATAGTGTGGTTAAAACCGAAACTGAAACCTAAAAGAGAATCCAATAATAAAGTAATTGGAAAGAAAAAATAGTGTAAATTAAAATTTTTTGAGGTTTTAGTTTCGGCTTAAACTTTTTTTATAATCGATACGGAAACCTAAAAAAAGTGTGGTTGAAAATGAAACTGAAACCAAAACAATAAACTTTTAAAGGGTTTTACGTTCAATTTTTTCTATTTTTTTATTTTTCTTTGAAAAGGAAAGTTAAACTTAAAGAAAAACCAATAATCACGTTATTGGAAAGCAAAAAGTGTAAATATCAATTTTTTTAGGTTTTAGTTTGGGTTTGAATATTTATCTATTTTTTTATTATCGAAACTGAAACCTAAGGAAAGAAAGTAGGGGGAAAACCGAAACTGAAACCAAAACAATCATCTTTTATTGGGTTTTACGTTCTAAATTTTCGATTTTTCATTTTTTTTTAAACCGAAACTGAAACCTAGAAAATGAAACCAATAATCAAGTAAGTGAAAAGCAAAAAAAGGGTAAATATTAATTTATTCAATTTTAGTTTCGGTTTGAATTTTTTTATAATCAAAACGGAAACCTAAAAAAAGTGTTGGTGAAACCGAAACTAAAAACAGAAAATGAACTTTTAAACGGTTTTACTTTCTAATTACTCGATTTTGATTCTTCTTTAAAACCAAAACTGAAACTTAAAAGAAAAACCAATAATTAAGTAATTGGAAAGCAAAAAAGTGTAAGAAGTAGTTTCTTTAAGTTTTAGTTTCGGTTTGAAAAGTTGTTATTGTTTTTTTTATAATCGAAACTGAAACCTAAAGGGAAATAGTGTTGGTAAAACAAGACTGAAACCAAAAAATGAACTTTTAAAAGGTTTTACGTTCTAGATTCTCGATTTTTGATTTTTCTTTAAAACCGAAACTGAAACTTGAAAGAAAAACCAATAATTAAGTAATTGGAAAGCAAAAAAGTAAGATGAATAATTTCTTTAGGTTTTAGTTTCGGTTTGAACCGTTGTTTTAGTTTTTTATAATCGAAACTGTAACCTATATAGAAAAAGTGTGGGTAAAACCGAAACTGAAACCACAAAAATGAACTTTTAAAGGGTTTTACGTTCTAATTTCTCGATTTTTCTTCAAAACCGAAACCGAAACCTAGAGAATGAAACGAATAATCAAGTAAGTGGAAAGCAAAAAAGTGTAAATATTAATTTTTTTATTTCTTAGTTTCGGTTTGAACTTTTTTTTTGATAATCGAAACGGAAACCTGAAAAAAGGTTGGGTTAAACCGAAAATGAAACCAAAACAATAAACTATTAAACAGTTTTACGTTCTATTTTTTTCTATTTTTGATGTTTCTATGCAAAGGAACTTTAAACTAAAAGAAAAAAACAATAATCAAGTTATTGGAAAGCAAAAAGTGTAAATATAATTTTTTTTTAGGTTTTTGTTTCGGTTTGAACCGTTATTTTTGTTTTTTTATAATCGGAACTGAAACCTAAAGAGAAAAAAATGTGGGTAAAACACAAACTGAAACGAAAAAAATAAACTTTTAAAGAGTTTTTATATCTAATTTCTCGATTTTTGATTTTTCTGTAAAACCGAAACTGAAACTTAAAAGAAAAACCAAAAAATGAAGTAATTGGAAAGCAAAAAAGTGTAAGAAAAATTTTTTTAAGTTTTAGTTTCAGTTTGAACCATTGTTTTTGTTTTTTTATAATCGAAACTGTAACCTAAATATATAAAGTGTGGGTAAAACCGAAAATGAAACCAAAACAATAAACTATTAAACAGTTTTACGTTCTTTTTTTTTTCTATTTTTGATTTTTCTTTGAAAAGGAAACCCAAACTAAAAGAAAACCAATAATCAAGTTATTGGAAAGCAAAAAAGGTAAATATTAATTTTTTATGGTTTTAGTTTCGTTTTGAACCGTTGTTTTTTATTTTACAATCGAAACTGAAACCTAAAAAGAAATAGTGGGGGTAAAACAAAAACTGAAATCAAAAAATGGTCTTTTATAGGGTTTTACTATCCGATTT